>JAQFZN010000449.1:0-30097 GCA_034687075.1 Geophilus carpophagus
TCTCCAATATAAAGACACTATAAATTGTAATAGATTGATTTGCATTGTTAATCCCCTTATGTCACTGTCAATAAGCCTCTCTTTAAACTTTATATTTATCCAGCAAACTCTTAGAAAAAAAAATGTAAAAAATTAAGCAATATACTCAAGAAAATTATTTCACTAAATTATATATATATATATATAAATTTAGCCAATAGTGTTTTTGTGTTTGTTTTTTCTATTGGAAGCTTCCTAATGGAAATAGTCCCAGAGGATCCTCAGTCAAGCACTAAATACAGAAATAATGAATCATCAGTGCGCAAGATTGGCATTACAAAATTCGTTATTACTAATAAATTGACATTGATTGATTTGTTTTGTTAACCTCCTTCATGTCATTGTCAACAATATAGTCTTTAAAGTCTACATTTATCCAGTACACATTTAGAAAATAGAGCAATATCGGCTTCAAATCTTGAAGAGTATAGCTGCAAACAATTGGTACAAGTCGATAGAAGCACGGGGAGTGAGGGTAATTTGAGAAAATATAATTCAAGGTGTTGAACTCAGGTGTTTTCTATAGGGTCGATGAATTTAAGGCTGAAGAAATAATTTTATGTTTCAACTTTTTCATTTTGCTACTGTGAAGTGCTGTATTTCAATGATATGGGGAGGAGTTGAAATGCTGGAAAAGAAAAGTGCAGTTTGATGTGGACCTAAAAGACAGAGAAGAATGGTTATTGCATTGAAGTGGCACCCGCTATTGGTACGAGAGACTGTTCTTTTCTCCTCTTCATATATAAAGCAACTCATGTGTGAAATATTAAACCATAAATTAGTTTTTCTTTGTATTAAATTAAACCTAACATTTTGCTCACTGCATTTCTACTCTTAAGTTAAAAATCTCCAACTTGCACCGCATTTGCTTAAACCGAAGAAGAAAATTGTATTATTTATTCATGTTTTACTTGAGTTTCCATCCAGTTCGGAATATAAATTTGACATGTTGGCCAGAACGCTCCTCTCGTGTACTTGCACAGTGTGCCAATGCACATGCAGATTCACGTTGCTTCTAAACCAAAATCCCAATAGTTTTCACTCCGTCCATCACAAATTTCATTATATTAAACCAAAGTAGGTTGCAACACCATTTGCAAATCTCACAATTTTAAACTACGAATTCACGCAATGTTTACCCTTGTGGGCTTTTTCAATGATTGACTGCATAAAGAACAAGTCAAATTACATCAAAAAAAGTTTTTAAAAACCCCTTTCTATCATACCCCATGTTTGCAAATGTAATTTTCCCTTAGATTAAATTTTTTTCCCTTACAAAATAGAATAAATGACAGTTGAAATAGAAATAAGTGTAATAAAAAAAAATGGATTCTTCACTTGTATAAGAAAAAAAATTGTTGAACAACCAAGCACGTATAAGTCATCAAAAACTGTATGGGTTCTTCTTCTTCTTCTTGGTCAGTTTGGTTCAAGTTAAAACACGGGGTCATCCATAGCATACGAAATAGGCTATTTACTTGAGTGGGCGCGTCATTGTCAATACTTAGTCAGTCTTTATTTAAATACAACTGTGACGCTATTCAAACAACATTGAAAACAAAATGTCGACTTATACAATTACATTTCTTTGCACGCTAGACAGATTAAAAATGAGTGTAGCCGGCTTATATATGTCGCATCACTTGTTTACGTTTTGCTACCATTTTCACCGGAAGAATATAATATCACACTTTCACACAACGACTCAGCAGAAAATCCGCACGAGACGTTGCGTTCCTAGCGAGATTTGTGTGGGCGGGCGCCATGGATTAGACACGCCTGAAGGTGGATTAATCTTCACAGCTACCTGGTTGACAAATGATGTACTTTCCACCTTACAGATGCCTCGCAGTCCATTTTCAGCAGACATTTACCTTAATACATTTTTAATGATTAAACCTTGCTTATTGTTACGCTTAAAACAATGAAAATAAATAAAGATAACCACAAATTTATCTCAAACATCGTTCAAACCACTCATTAATTTCTCATTTCCATTAAAAAAGAAATTGCTATTCAAACATAAGCATCAAAACCTGCAAACCATCTTTATGTAATAATAACAATAATAATTAAGTCCACTAACTCTGTCATCAATAGCAAACAAACCTAAAATTAAGGCAACAATGCTTGATTCAAAAGGGAAACAATTCCTCCTACACAATGGTGCATGCTCATACAGCTCAATAAGCATTAGGCCTAGTTTTTATGGGAGTCTTATGCGTCATTTGTTGTGATGGTAGCACTGCGTGGTTGGTAGTTTAACTACTACTAGAAGTGGTTTGATGTGTTTTTTCCCCTTGGCTTCTTGCCCTATTGCATAAATATTTTTCCCTTCTTTTTTAGTCTTATTTTCAAAGGTAGATTGGAAAAAAATTTAAATTCTTATAATTGAATTTCTTCCATTCTATTTTCAAAAAAATTATTCAATTCAAGATGCTGTAGATTGAAAGAATATATATTGATACGGTATATATATTCTATATTTCTGTATGTTTAAAAAATGGTAATTTAAGTCATACAACTTTATTTGATTTGTAATTTTCTTCTTTTTCTTCATCAACACTAGCGTAAACATCAAAAGTCACGATTGTAATTCGATACTGGTAGAATTGTAATACATTTACAGATCTGTTTTCTTCTATTCACCAGTCAGCTGCTGAATAAGAATTGGCGTCATTATTCAAAAGTGAGCTCCTTTTTGTGCTGCCTACAGCTTCCTTGCGGTTAGCACTCTTTTTTGCCTAACTGAATAGACCCTTACTTCATTTTTTTCATACATTTTTTTCCAATCAATTAAACTTTCAGTACCCAACGAGTTGTCGCAAAGACCTTCGGAATGACATGTACCACATACAGAATAAGTTATTAGCAATTTTTTTTTTACCCAACGTTATTCGGGTAATAAAAGAGAATCTACGATGGTATTACTGTATATTTAATGCTTAACAACTGCTATTTTAATATTTGATAAAAAAAAACCATATTGATGTTCTTTTAGGGTTTTAATGCCGTTTAAAAAGTTTAATATGTTCAAGACTTTATGTTAAACGTGGTTTGTTCGTAAATGTTGTTTTGTGGTTGAAGACGAGAGCGACTCACAACTCAACAGTGTTAATGGATTATAAGTATTCTTAATATTCGTCAAGTCACTTAAAATTTGTGTTTTAATTAAGATTTAGTGCACTTTAAATTCACTTATATATCAAATATTCATGCCTTAAACCGTTTAGCTTTAAATTGGATAAAGGCGTTGATTTTTCGATTCTCATCTTCAAACAAAAGTTTGAACTATCAGAAAAAATGCCAAAAAGAAAGTCAGTTTTAAAAAAAAAAAAAAGAAAAAAAACGAACCTTTGAATGTTTGCATTCGTAATGTGCTATTATCAGATAATGGCAGAGCTTTTATTCCCACCCACTCTTAATGGGTAAACGGGAGAAAATGGTGCTGTTACTTAAAGTATATTGAATAGAAGTAGCAATGTTTGACTCAGGTTTGTATTTGCTATCAACTTTAAAGATGCACATCGTACTTGTGTTTTCAGACTGAATTATTAAAAAGACAATCTACAACCTGTCTTGTTTTATATAATCCATACTCTTTTTCTTTTAACCAATACAGTACATAATACGTTCATGAAACAAAATTGAAAAAAATAATCAATTTTGATTCATTATTTATTAATTATTAAAAAATATATAAGACATAAATATTAATATTAAAAAAGTTTGCCTAGTTTTCTTACAAATTGTAAAGTGACACATTTCAAATTTCAATCTCACACTTGCACGAATTAATCTGAGAAAATTGCACTCTCTCCAACAAAAATCTAATCACACACCAATAAATTAGCTTTCGTTGTCTTTTTTGTTTGTTTCGTGCGTTGAAAAAGAAATCCCGACACATTATTATCATTTTTTTTATGTGCTCTTTTCTTACTGCACCAAGCAGACACGATTGGTGTTATTTTTTCTTACTGTTGGCGTTCAGATTTGCAATGTCAGTTCCTTGTTTCCATTCGTTTAGTCTCCGGTTTATCACGTGGTTCAAAGGATTTACCTTTTTTCCACGATTCCTGAGTTAGACAAATTACATAGCTTTAGACAGTGCACTTCGTCATCAATCACTCAAAAACAAAACCTCATTTCTTATAGCCTGCAGCTATTATACCAACAATTGTGATGAAAGAATTGAACGTTAGGTCATAAGAAGTAAACAAATTAAAACCGAAGCGACGCAATGGCGTCTAATAAAAAATTTCTCAAACAAAGTTTCGAGTTAAATAAGCTGCTGATGCCGACTTTGAAGGTTTGTTATCTTTGATAATACTCCAAATTTGAATGAATTTGGCACACTTTATGCTTTTGGCCCTATTCCAAAACTTAACTGACCCATGATAGCCCTCTTGTGTACGCAACATGCATGACAAACATCACGTTTATATGTCCCATAAAACAAGTTCTGGTGAAGAGCCAATTATAAATCACACCAATTCATTAATAAAGCATGTGTTTCCGTTCCTTAAAAAAGAAAAGAAAAAGTATCATCTTTTTATTACTACGGTAACTTTTGATTTTCTCATATTAGATTTTTATAATCCTGAAAAGTAATAAAAGTAAAAGAAAATTATTTTTCAAATTTATGTGATAGGTTGTTGCTTCTACAGGCAATTTTATGAAAATTAAACTAAAAAATACCTTCATCACAAGAGGACTTCAAACTAAAAGCATAAAAACAAATATTACAAGAGAATTAGTATCACAAATGAAATTTTCTGACAGTATTATAAAAATTTCCCAATCATAACTTCAAATATATTTCATGAGTTACAAATGCTATCAAATTTCCCATCAATGTCAGCATTTTTTCTTATTTACTTGCAATTACTGTGAACTCAAAAGGTACAAAGATATATTTTTAAATTATCAAATATTAAAGTTTGGTTTTTAACATTTTCCTTCTTTAATTTTAATATAATGTAAATGGCAATAAATGGCGTCACATGGATTTATTAAAGTTATAAGTACCTCTGACACAGTTATTAACAAACACTATATGTAAAGTATTAAACTTTCTTTAATTAATGCATTACTTTTTATTACAATTTCATCAAGAGTGTATCACACAACTCAAAAGTGATAAAGTTAATTAATTTTCATATACAGTATTAAACAAGCATTTTTAAAAAATAACTTTTCCTCACCTCTTCTAAACATGGCAGTTAAAAAGTTTGAAGCAACAAAGAAAAATGTAAAAAAGAGAATAATAATAAACATGAGAAGAGTGGATAAATTCATAAATTGTAATATAATGCAATATGAAATATATAAACAGAACGTAAAACAATAAATTGTCCATATAATCTAATTTAAGTTACTAAACTACTTAGCACAGAAAGGATAAAAGAGAGTTAAATGCTAAAACAAACACAAAAATCTTCACATAAACCTAACTTTAACTGACTTACATCTAGTTTTATAGTTTTACTAGTGGCATCCCCAGCTCACTATATTTATACTTTTTTCTTCTGTTCACTTGTGCATTTGTTCTAATGGTGCTTGAATATTCATTCGCTAAAATAAACCCAAAATCCAATTTATTTCTTAATATTTTTTCGTAGGTATAAGCTCTACCTTGGTATTTTTCTCGAATTTGCAATTATAATTTTTAATTACTTTACGTAAACCCAATTAAAACTTAAATTTCACACTTAAATTAAAGTTACTAAAATGTATAGTGTAAAAAACTTATTACCAAAACTTTTCACCCTGTGATATTTTATTGTTCATTTAGTGGACGCTCTGTTATTACCCAACCGACATGAAGTGAGCGCCTGTTCCAATATTAGCTTAAGCACTGATGTAAAAATGAAAGTGTGACAGAGAAAACATCTTGAGATTGAAAAGAAAACAATACTCTATACTAAACATAAAAATCGACAATAACAAATTGAGCAACAGGAAAGGTCAAAGCAAAACTCCATCTCAGATCACAGCATCCGAGTGCAAAGAAAGAAATAAACCGAACAAAAACAAAACAACTCAACAAGTCAGTGCCGGATATATGTTCTCGACAGCTCTAAAGCGGTTTTCAAATAAAAACTGCCAAAAAAAAATAAAAAAAATATTTATTTATACAATTATTAAACATTTCCTTCTATAAACTGTAAACAAGCAATATTAAATTTCGTGACATTTGAGAAGCCCCTGATACTTCGGAAGCCCTTGAGGATGTTCTCCAGTCATTGATACTAGTAATAAACATTAAAACAATTCTTAATTACAATAAAACCCTACAGAAATGTAATAGATAGTAAGAAAGAGCATTAATCTAATACAGTGAACGACACAAGGCGAAGAATAAAACACAGAAATGGTTTGAAATTGCACAATTTTTTCTAAATTAACGAAAATGTCGGTAGTACAATAGACTAATCACAAGGGGTTTGTCTCGAACTTTTCTTGCCTCAAACTTTTACCTTTAAGCTACTTAGTTGAGTGTATTATGACATAAAGTTTCGAGATAACACACCAAGCATGAAAAGAACGGTGGTGCAAATTTTTAAGCCTTGTATGAATTTTACGCTTTTCGCTGCTTTTGTAATAGCTTTCAAATCCATTAAGAGGTTGAGAAAGTTTCAAGGGAGTAGTTTAAACTCCATTTGAAAAAAGTGGAACGCTTCATCAGTCAAATACAAATATGCAAATTGAAAAGTCTCTTCATACGGGCAACATACACAGTATTTCACTTTTCTCCGTTTTTTTTTAGAAATTTTTATTTCTTGCTCTATATGTTAAAAAGAATTTCATTTGAATATGGAAATGAAAACAAAATAGAAAAAATATAATAAAACCATTTAGAGAAATACGTATATCAAATAAAACAAAATAATTTCGTTTTTATTACAGTTAAACATTTTAAGAAAATGACAAAGTCTCAAGTTCTTTGTCTCACGACCTAATTGCCCAGATTTCAGCCTCATCCTTTTTTTTATGGCCATTGCCATTACAGGATTATTTTGTGAAGTGTGAGTCTTTCAACCACTTTTAGCAATATTTTTCCAGCTCTATTTTATCTAACAACATATGCCCGTTTACAAGTAAACGTAAAAAAGATTTTTTTTTTAAATTGAAAATTTAATTGGTTTCAAGAATTTTTCTTCACATGATTTCACGTTTTCATTACATCAACAGAAATGTAATTACCAAGGCACTGAGTTTAAGAAGTAGATTCAAATTTAAACTTTTTTTCTTTTACGTCTTTTCTCCCGTTCTATTTAAATGAGTTTTAGGTTTGCGTTGATGATGATTACGCATTGGTGCTTTCGATTTATTTACTGGAAAAATATACTTTTTTTTTCATTTATACAAAAAAAAAAGATTAAATAACGTAAATAAATTGGCATTAAACGTTTAATAAGAAAACAATCAATTGAAAAAAAAAATTGAAAATCTTAAATTTCAAATTGAAACTTCTAATTGGAAGAAGAAAAAAATAATTAAAAAATAATTAAAAAATAATATTAATCTGATTAAATTCAACATTTGTTAACAACGAAAATTGAAACCGAAAAAACTTGTAATACTGATCCTTTACGAATGCTTTTAAGATTACTAATCATGACTTTTCCAGTAACTAAATTGAAATCTGATTGTTTTTTTTCAATTTTTTTTTTCATCTTCAGTTTCATTTTGTCATTGCCACTAATCCAATAGTCAATGGGGATTTCATTTTAAAACTACAGTCGAAACTTGTCATAATCGCTGTTGCACGCAAAAATTCTAAGCTTAGCATTAATTAGATTTAAAATAAAATTAAAAACAAGAACAAATTATTGTCCTATTATTACAACACAAATAGAATCCTATTTCAACCTTTAATTACCACATTTCTAAATATACAAACACCAAAATTACACTCGTAAATAATTCCTAAAAATAATTTGCAAAACCCAAACAAATGTACAATTTCTTTCAAACTTTGACGACATTACTAACAACTATACACTTAAATTGCTTAATTGTACTCTGGCACAGAACTGGATGATAAAAATTTTACAATACCCTTCATTTGGCATTCTTCTCGTGAGATTAAGTAATTCCGGTACGCATTTTTGGTTTTTAATGTGTTGCAGCTTAAATTCTAATGTGTATCATTTTGTGTAATTAAATTTTGTCTGCGATAATTGCGTTGAGAATTGCTTGAGGAAAGAGTGAATTAAAATTGACATACCTTGCTTTGTAAGACGAGATGCAATCAGATTTTTTTTTAATTTTTTCCCGTCTATCTCAGATATCCCTTAAGTTCATACCAATTGACCTCAAAATTTTCTGGGGCATGCTTTTCTACTTCGCGCGCACTTAAATGATAGAAAATTTTAAGCAGTTCCAACTAATTATCATTTGTAGGATGGTCATTTAAAATTCTCAAATTCTCAAGCAAAAGATGACCTCTTAAGATGTCCGTAATTACCAACAGTTATTCGCGGGCATGTCTTCAAGATGAGATTGAAATTAAGCAGCACAGCTTGTTGCAAAGAAAATTAAATATGGATGAAAACAGCTTATTATCCCAAAGCACAAACTTCATTTTAATAAAACTACTAGCAGAATTGCATACCTTCATTATGATGGTCTTTAAAAAAAGGAAGAGGAAAAATTGCCACTTTTCAACAACAAACTGCCACTGCTGCAAATAATATCCCCTCGCATCTTCACGCTCCCATCTTCAATTTGCAAGACATCCTCAATGCCATCATATAACGTGTGAAGTTTCACTCGTCGACTGACATCAAATTGTGATGCATAACGCGAGGTCAGTCGAAGGATGATATTCTGGTAATGTGAAACATAACATTGTTGATGGCCGCGGTCAACTAAAAGGAAAAGCATGTCCATGAGCAGGAAAGCCATTAGGCTTTCTAGCCTTGTTTCTCATCTATCCTTAGAGTGTTAGCTACCATATATCTATGTTTGCTCAACAGAAACAGGACATTTATGTCTTGATTAATCAACATTAAGCTTCTTCCAGCACATTTTATCGATATTTCAATTTTTTCACTCTTCTTTACATATATATAATATATATATTTTTTATCACATCCCATTTTTCCTAGAAATATTTTTGCTGGAAATGAAAAAGCAAAAAATCTTTCATTTCTAATTCTAATGTAACATGCAATATTTAGCAGTTTTGAGCAAATCGAATGTTCAGCTGGAAGAGATTTTCTTTTTCTCCCTCCCCTTCTATACACTACATTAGCTTACCTCATGTCATAAGCCTTCAACTAACGATCCGACTAAATTTTTTAAATCGAAATTTATGATTTTAAACAGTTTTTTTTCTTTTTAAAGGAATGTACAAAAGTTACGACGTGGATTTTTTTCCTTGGTTAAAGAATTCGTCTTTTTTTTTCTTTACACCACAAATTTTCAGAACTCAGGTCATGTACTTCATGAGCCAAAGGTTTTTCTTCTTGTATGTAGATTTTATAATCAGTCAATTTCATGTAACCATGGTAACAGAGTAAACATTTTTTTTACTTATTTAAAAAAGGCGGAATATTGTACAGTTTAAATTATTAAAAATGAGCAACATTTATTTGACTTTAATAAAAAAAGAAATTACTTGCTACTTTTATACATATGCATTTAATTTTTTTATTTTTTACAACAAATGTGATGAATAATTATCATGCTACTGATGTAAACTAATAGTCAAACTAATTGGATGTAAGTGCATGGGTAATTATAGCACATTGTTGATGAAAGAGTGGAAATAGGATTCGTGATTCGACAGTTGTTTGCTAAGCGGTTCAAATAATGTTGCTTATGATAAATGTTTGTTTATTCTCATAACATCTCTCCCAATCCTAATAAGGGGCGTGTTGTGGGTGGAAGAATAGCTATTGTAACGTTGCTATGGAAACAAGTTGCAGGTCGATGACGTCACGCATCTCATTTGGCTTCTCCAACAACACCCGAGTCAGATGGATATAAATAAAATGCAAACAATACACCAATCTTGTGTATGGTAATAAGCCAATTTTTTACCTTTTTCTTAATGATTCAACTCGTTGACAAAACAGAAGAAGATCAAGGAAAAGAGGAAATTTGTTAACGATACAATAAATAAATAAATAAATAAATAAATAAATGTAGAAAAATAAAATACACTATTTGTTTTACAGGTTTGAGATTGCTTCCATCGGTGTTGGTAAATAGAAAATGTGTAATCTCAATGGTAGCATTTAATTTAATACTATTTGAGTGCAAGAAACCATGTGAAAATGGTTTTTTGGCTTTTCCTCTTCTTTAATTTTTTGTTGTCTACAGAACTTTGTTGCCTCGTAATTTACTTTTACAGCAACAGCCAACACCTGCTGCCCATCTGATTGCAGACCTATGAGAGAGTAATTGCTTTACCGACGTAAGGCGGCGCCTGCTGCTGTTGCAAATTTTTAAGTCTGATTGAAGGAAAAGGTGGTAATAAAAAACGTTACAGCCACGTTTAAAAAATAAAAAAAAAATCTTTCAATGCAATATTTTTTTAAGAGCAAAAATAAAATTCACAAAAAGGCTTTATTCAATTCAAACTGTGAGGTAATAACTGTGGTTTACCAAAAATCTTGCATTCACGTTATAACACTCGTAGAGGAGAATTAAATTTAAAAAAAAAACTACATTCCCATCATTCATAATTCATTATTTAAGAAAGTTTCTCTTACTATATATATATATAAGTAGATTAAAACTCTACATTTCCATCTTTTTTTTCCTAGAAATAACAGATAAATTTTTTATGATTGAGTTGAACTCGGAGAATGTTTACAATTTATGTTGCAGTCAAATAAATTTATTTACGTTGTTTTGTCAGCCATTTAAGCTGCGCAATTGACGTTACGCTGCATTAGGCACACACTTAGTAAATTGTATGACTATCAAGATTTTGCTCACAAGCCCATAGGGGCATAATTTGTTGTCAACATACATTTCTCTGACATTTAATTTTTTCAATTTTCCAGGAGCAGAGTCACAAATCTTACCGTCCATTGTGTGTCCTTACGTTCCGTTGGAATTATGCTGTTCATGAACTCGAGCCCATGGGCTACCATCTCGTCAACGTACTTCTTCATGGTGTCGTCTGCATTATGTATCTCAGGTATTGTTCAGTTAATTTATCAAACATATTTATTTTACTTCTTGAAAAATTCATTTGACATTGAACATGTTGAAGTAAATTTACGAGCGATAAGTGTAACCGCAGTACTTTGTAAAATAGGGATGTGCCTACTTAATGATTTATTAGAATCATTAAATCCAGCAGTGATATCCATACTAAGTAACAAATGTCCATGTACAATAGTTAATTACGCAATTTTAGATTTCAAACGTATCATTAATGTCTTTTCTGTGGTATAATATAGTTTTGTTCACTCCAAATCTCATTTTTGTTTCAAAACTTTTTATAAAAAAAAATTTTTAGATAAGGTTACAGAGTTAGTCCATTGCTCTAAAATGTTGATTTATTACTAATGTTCATAACACACCATTCATTCTACAATTTTCTTGTTTCTCCTGTAGCAATTTTATAGGCAATAACTCAAAAGCAGAAGAGGCATTTCTTGTTACCACTTGGTTACTTTTCAAAATGGTTAATTCACAATACTAAAGCCACTTTTCTTTTCCTTTTATTGTATTTATTATTTTTTTGAGGGATCTGCCCATCTAACCAATATTTTTTCTAATCACTTCATTTTTTTCCTCATTCCCAACACACTCGTCACAAAGAAGCTTAACAAGTCTTTTTTATTTCTCTCTTCGTCTTTTCATTCTCGTCACTGACCTCTAATGTCAAGTGTCATTCACTAAAATACCATTTTACGAGGATCACGCTGATCACACCGTATTTTGACCATCAACTTTTTATCTTTCTATAACATATTATTTATAAAAGAATTAAAAGTTGCTTTACAACTGGTTTAACCTGAATTTTTGTTGCGCAAGTGTTCTAGATTAGTGTTGGATGTTAAAAGCTTAACATGAGCATTAACAAAGTGCATCAGATTAAAAATTATCCAACTTGAAATGTTTACTTTTTACTAGCGACGTTCTTAAATGAATTAAAAATGTGCATAAAAGCACACATTTAAATTAAATCCTAGTCTTCTCAGAATAAGATTTTAAAATGTCATTAATCAATCTGGTCACGAGACAAGTTGTATAAACAGGGCTGCACCTAGACCAGATATTCTGTGGTTTGCCTAGTGTTGCCGTAAATGCAGGTTGGTTTCCATAGTTGGCCACAGCCACAGATTTCGCTCATACTTTATCCAATTGTACCTTTGCTTCCATTCAAGCCAAAAGCCTCAGCAGAAGAACTGTCAGCTCAGTTCCTTTTGAATAACTTAAGACTTTAGACCACAGTCTTAAAGAATAAACAACCACAAGCGTTGGTATTAAGGAAAAGTTTAGCAAAATCTTTATGTTTTAGTAAATTACTATAAATAAATAAATAAATAAATAGGTTGACGACAAGTATGGTATATATTATATATATCTTATTACCAATTTAAAGTAATAAATTTAAAAGATATTAATAAGCTGAAAAGTTGATTAATAAAGTTGAAAAATGTAAAACTTTAATTACGAAAGTAATTCTTAAAGAGTCGAGCGTGTAAATGAAATATTATTCTATTCTAAGTATTTGTTTGCACCAGAAAAATCAAATTCTTCCAATTGAAAACCGCTGTTCAATATTATTGACCCACAAGTTGTCATTCTTAACGCTCCAAATTCCTTGGAAAGCGATCTCGCGAGACGCGAGCGAAGTATTGGCCAAAAGCAATACACTAAGGAAATATTCAATTTTCTTTGTTTACATCTCGCTATATTATTTAATAAGAAGTACATCAAGAAATGAGAATGTCTTTGCAACATCAGATTACATGCCTCAGACATTCGAGATAGAAATAACAAACCTAAAAGCAACAAACTTATTTAACTCAATATTTTTCTTAAAGTCGTATTTTGTGTTGTAAAAGAAATATTATTATTATTTGTTTCTATTTTGCAATAAATGAAATAATAATTAAAAAAATGTCAAACATCAATAAAGATTTCTAATTAATGTTACATAAAATTAAGACGAAAATTAAAGCGGATTTTATACATTCTTGTTAGATTAAAATCCAGAGGGGGAAAAAATAATGAAATTTAATTCTCCGGCACTCCATCTTCCATTCAACTCAAGACGAACACACTAACAATAAAAGACAGCTAAATTTAAAAAGCAAATTTTTTTGCCCCACTTTTTCTTATTCAAGGAGACGATGGCTCAAATTGAGTTATGAAAGAAATCTCCTTTGCTCAATTTACTTTACTCGCTACAAAAGATCTATATCTTGCTCGCGTATCTAACAATATCTATTTCCTGATTGGCTGCTGACTTTATAATACCATCTCTTTTTCATCTCTGTCGCTTTTGATGAGTTCAATGACCCCAAAAAGGCCTAAAATATGTAAATTTAAGTGCAACATTGATGATCTAAAGCTGCGGCGCTGTGATTTCAATCCTGAAAGGTTAAACAGAGTTAGAAAAACAGAGCAATATAAAGATAAATTCTCGAACCATAAGAATTTAATATCAAACTATAAGATAAACAATAAAAAGTACTAGTGACATTAATCAAGCAAGTCAGACAAAGAATTGCTATATCAAATATCAAGTACGCACTTCTCTCTTCCATTATTGATCGGAAAGGAATTGATTCTGCATTCAAGGGATGGTTCAAACGAGTAACCACTGATACTGATTATCTCTAACAACACAAGCAAAATCCTGTTAATCTACGTTTAGCCTTTTTAAAAAATTCTTTCTCTTCCACTAATTACTAACTACAAAATCTCAGCTGCAAACTTTGCACGTAACTGATACTCATGACTTAGTACATAAATGTGCAAAGTCATGTTTGTGGGAGCGCCTAAAGAAAGAAAAAAGCTAACATGATCACTGAACTGTTTTCACGCCTTAGCTTAAAAGTGAGATCACATGTTTTAGTAAAGAATTCACAACAAGTTTCAAAAGTTGACATTATTTTTCAGCTTAAAAAATTATTTTTGTTTGAAAAACGAAGTAAAAATAAAATATCACAGCCCTATGTAACTGAGAATGACTTGGATTTCTTTTTCGGTCACATGTCATCAAGATCAAATCTTAATCTGCTTTTCGCTTTCTTCTGTTAAGAAAACTACACGAGTATCATATTTCTCAATCCATCCACTCGTTCAATAAACTTATTTCATAATTGGCTCATATAAAATATCCGGGTATTTTTTATTTCGAATTTTTTTTCTCTTTGTATTTTCCTTTTTTTTTTTGGAAAAGGTTTCATGACATTACCCAAGTATTGGCTTTCTGTGAAATATCTACAGAGTCGATACTGGAGCCATGAATTGGATATGGTCACAAATGAGGGCAATTTCAGCTCAAAAGCGAATGGACATTGTGTATATAGCTATCATCATTGGCCATTTATCATCATCTCAAATGCAGTTAAGTGAATTGCAGTTTCTGTCAGACAGTTTTTGACCAGTTAAAAAAGATAAGAAAAAATGAAAAGAATCGTTCAGCAAATAGCAAATATATTATTTAAAAAAAAAAGATAACAATTTGCTAATTTAATACGAAAAAAAAACGGAAAGTAAATGCATAACAAATTATTATTGAAATGCATTAGTTGTTGCTAAGCAACAAAAATCTTTCAGCCAAATGCCATTTTGAGATAATGTCGAGTTTAAAAGCTCCCCTTTACTTTTTCTTCGGTTATTGTGGTGTTAAGAAAACATAGCATTTAAAGAAGATAAACTCTATTCAATTTTCCACCAAGTGCAAGTGAAATGTTATAATTTTCTTTCCTGGAAAATAAAAAAAAGGAAAGACATTTTTCGTGTTTGCACGACAATGCCAGACGTCAACTTGTCAAATGTTTTCTCATGTCTTAAACGTCATTTATTGTCGTTGACGATAATAAACCTCTGGGTGTTTTCTTTTTTGCCCCCTGCCTTTTTGCACCGTAAAGTCAATTTCAATTTGGAAATGGTCTTCTTACAAACACAGAAACTCAATATGCAAAAGAGAGCTCGGGAGACTCATGTTTTAGGATGAAAACATTGGATTCTAAGAAAATAATGAGGAGATTTCACAGATGCTGCAGTCACTAAAAGAATTCCACTTGCTCAACATGGAATTTCAATGGATCAAGACCCGAAAAAAATAAATCACTGAATTATACTGGAAAAATCTTGAAAAGCAGAATAAACTGCCAATACTTAGCAACTAAATTGATCTTACATAGATTTCATCAAAAAACATCAAAATTTTCATTTTTTTCTATCCTATAATATAAAAGTGGTATAAAACTTTCAAAGTTGTTTTAAGTCAGTGCAGTAGAAAAACATATTGTATCAGTGACAAAAGAATGGACCAAGACAGTGCGGAAGCCAAGTGGAATGTGTTTCTTTTGGCTGAATGTACAGAAAAAATAATATTTAGTTTCCAACATCATTTCAAGCAAAGGCAGTCCTGCAGCCTGCAGTGCTCATTGTCTGTGTATCAGCTTCCATTTCACTGCATCATGTGACTAAAAAAAAAAGTAAAAAAAAAAAAAAAAAACAACGCAATTCCGAATCCAGCAGCTCTTATTGTACTTGAGGGTGTTTTTATTTCTGACATCAAGAATCTACACAATTACCAGATTGTTTACTCTTTTGTGTCTGTTTTTGAAAAGCAACCGAAAAGTTTCACTGGGTTTTGTTGCTGGAAGTTTGAAAACAAAAGTAAAAACATTTTTCTCGACTCTTGTTTATTGTTTGCAAATTATTTAAATTTCCAAGTCAAAAAAAAGAAAAAAATACTTAATTGCTATTCCGGTAAACATATCAAGTTTCAATTAATAATAGAACTGAAAAACAAACAAAACGATATAACTTGATGACGACAAGAAAAAGAAATGTAATTTTAAATATTTCAAATTTAGAATTATTATTTATTTGAAGAAGACAAGAAAAAAGACAAGCAAGTCAGGAAAAGTATGAAACTAAGTAAATAATAAAAGAAAAAGATAAGTTTTAAGTTGCAAGAGCTCCCACGAAAATTGTAAAAAGGCAATATTTTTGGCTGTCATAAGACCAATAACAAACAGCAATCATGTTAGGGATAGGGGACGCTAGATGGACAACGCTCAAGTTGGGTTTCCCAGTTATATTCACTATATTAGGACACTGGGAATTGCTCGCAAGGCTCTCGAGGGAGGAGAAAGTGTTTGTGAAAGTAAGGACGGGAAAAAGCAATTTGAACTCAAAGTACTTTAGTTCTGCCAATCTCAACTCTACTACCCTTCACTAAGATGAAAGTTGCCTCTACAGCTGCGAGAAATGGTGTTACTGGCCTTTGCGACCAAAGCAATTGAGCTTGAGAGAGATAGAAGTGCAAGTAGAAACATCATTTACTATCATTCCATCATAAAAAACCGTTTCATGGAAATATAGATTGCACTCATTTGCCTTGTTGCTCGTCTAACATGTTGAAAATTGGCGCACTCGCCTGTACTGTCGCACCCGAGTCCGCACTAAATGAGTGTAATAAAGGTTGACGCTTTTTTCAAACTCCTTATGCATTCAAATGTGAACTGAGAGCCAGAGTAAAAGATTGGACGTGATATTACTGAGTAAAAGTTACACATACCATCATATAAAGAAAATGGATTCCCTTTAAAAGTGAGTGCGTGTGTATATATCTCACCTTTTGTATCTGTAAGTATATTGAAAGCTTTTCAGATATGGTAAATTGAAATCTAACACATAATTCGTTCGATTTTTTTTTTCACCCTTCTACCGTCATCTGAATTCACGATATTAGGGCCACAATAGAGGTAGTAGAAATTGCTGTATCGAGGAACACTTTATTTTGAAAACCCCGTTCCAGATAGTTGTCCGCCAAGCACAATTGAAAACCGATTCGAAAAAGGGCAGTTTCAGCCAGAGTGAATCTTGGAAATTGCAGTTCGCCATGGACATTGTCTGAAAGTGGTAAAAGAAATTCGAGTTGGCCAAGCGAAAATCAGAAAATGGAAATTTTATATCTTTTTTAATGCAACGCTGACTCCGAAGTAATAAAAAGTTATTATTATCTACTCAACTTATATAATTTTCGCACCCAATCATTAAAAAGTTGCTTTCTTCCCGTTTTTAGTCTTCTTAATAACGTTTTAATCTAACTTTCAATTTCGGATTCATATTTTAATACCTGTTCTTCTTGCATTATAAACACCACAAACATAAACATGCATTTGCAATAAATTTTCATTGACACTGCGAATGAAATCTGTGCAAAATGCTGTTGTTGTTGTGCATTTAACGGGCGTAATTATAAGAGATTTAATTAATAATAACAATTTTTAATGTTCACCAAGTGGAATCAAACCAACCTCAATGCATAAAAGTAATTACGCTTGCCAATAAGTGTTAAGAAAATCATTAAAATATCACTTTATTATCGCTTTAAATATATAAAGTGTATATAAAATGTCAATATATTTTCTAATGCTCTTTATCTTAGTTAAAACTTCTAACGGAAGTTGTGTTTACCTGAATCTCAGGTCGAAAGAAAAGAGCTTCATTTTCATGAAGACATTTGCATTGCTTATCAACAAAATAACAAGGAGTGTAATTAGAGGTCAGCTGAGGGGTCGTGGGTTATCTGAGCCATGCTTAAATAGGTGTTTACTATTTCCTGGTACATGTTAATGCATATTTCTCTTTTTTCTAAATAGATAACTTTTTAACCTGAATGGGCATAGTTTCAATGTTAGATAAAATAGCAAAACAAAAAGCAATTTCCTTTTTGAAGAAAAAAAAATATAGATACCTTTGAGCTGGATGTTTGTATGTGAAGTTTGTACCATAAAAGTTTATGTTCTAAACATACTATACTTCTTAGTAAAACTGATACATTAAACCTTTTTTCAAACTCTTTTTAGGTTCTGTAACCTGTTCCTGTCTCCTAAACCAAGCTTAGTTGCTGCCATTTTGTTTGCTGTTCATCCTATTCACACTGAAGCTGTAAGTATTTTTTTTCTTATATACATATATATATTTGTAAATTTTTAAAAAGAAATATTAAAAAAAATTTGAATTTTTAACTCTCTTTCCAACCATTATTTTTCCCAGCATCAAAAAATTTTTTTCTTTGTTAAAAAAGTAATTTTTTTTATTTTATTTCTCATGACCAGATTACTTGAGACTCACAAATTTTCATCGCGTAGAGAGAGAGAGAAAGAGAAAAAAAAAGAATAGAAGCACGTGCACACTCAAACCGCTTATGAAAGTCGTGCTATTACATGTTTCCGAGTTTTTATCCAACAAAGTTGAGGAAAATAACACCCCACAAGGACTTTGTACAGCCATGCATGCAGCACATTCCCCTGTGGGAACAAAAACCATGCTGCACTAACAAATGCATGTTGCTGTACCCCTGTGGAGAGTTTTACTATCTCGAAATGACTATGGAGGTTTATTAAGTTGGGGTTCGGGGAGGTGATGTATTTCTAGCATTTTTTTATATCTAACAATATTACAAGAAAAAAATATAAAGTTAAAACTGGAAACTTAAAACCATAAGACAAATCTTACATTATGTACATTTTCCGACATCTTGCCAGCTTTAAGATGTAGATTGAAGAAAATGCGTTAGGATGTTCTTCTTTAAGATAATGGCGCATTCTAATGGAGTAATAAACATTTTCGAGAACATTTTTGGTTTTTAAATTTTCATCTCTCGCATTACGTTGACATCTTAGTGTTTTACCCTTCAAAATTTTATTTTTCTCCTCTTTTTTCTTTCAACCCATTCCCATTTGTTTTCTTACAAAAATGCGGTTAACAATTTTTTTATTTCAAACATTCTTTCTACATTTTAAAAGCTGCAGTTTTTTTCTTTTGTTTATCTTAAATAGTGTGAAACAAAAATACTACTTTCATTTGCTAGCAATAGTCAAATAAAACTAGTACAAGAAATGAGCACAGCTGGTAAAGATTGTGGTCACTTGTGCGGTCATGTTACTGAGATTCTAATCTTACGAAGAAGTAAACTTGTGCAATCCAATAGACGATGTTTATCTATCTACGGTATATAGTATAAGATAAAAGAATTGAGTAGCCAATTAAATATCCTGCATTTACTATTTAATAACAACTTGTTGTCTAAGTAAATAAATTACTTTTATCAGACGAAACAATTCATGCGTATGATAAAGTTAAAATCTTGTCTGATGAATAATCATAAAGATGTGTTTATCTATGTCATTAATTTTCTGGTCACTGCAACTGAATTGAGTCTATACTACATGAAAATTAAAATAGAACGAGATCACCGCCAAACAACTTCTGCCAAATAAACTCATTAGGGAAACTTATTTTCGTATATAAAGCAATAATTTAATGCTCTGATTAGTAGCAGTACCTTTGATATTACCTGCCGAATCAAAGCCACATAAACATGAGAATGATTAAACCAAATTAAACCAAACCAAACAAAATTGCTAAAATTTTAAACCCAAATCAAAATGCTAAAGATAAATCCTGTTTATTTCATGTCGTTAAACTTTTTGAAATTTATTCTCCCAAAAAATAATTTCCAAATTCATTATATTTCATATAACTAAGTTAATATACATTAAAAGTATTTAATAATGTCAATGTATTTGAATTTCAGTTCTAATAGTAAATATAAATAAATAAACCAACTAATGCAATAAGCGACATTATATATATAAAATGTAATAACAGTACATGCATTAAACAAATTTATTGAAGCTCATGATTTAGAACTTTAATGTGCTTAGCTGTTGCCAAGAGAGAGAGCCTTATGGGAATAGCTTCAAAGAAAATCACATTAAATGCTACATTCATAGATCTAAATGAAAATCTCACTTTGGTACATTGGACAATGTACCATGAAAAGGGTGGAAGGATAGGAAAGACTTTCTATTAGTGCCAACACAGTTAATTGAGTGTGGAAATAACTTACTTAACATTAAGAACTTTGAGCGTCACAACATTCTATTAAGATGGCGCTTTTCAACACTTTATAATCTTTTATCTGTCAAGTGCGTATAATGGAATCATGTAAAATACTGAGGTCTTTAACACATTCCAGTTATTCAATACTGAATTGAAAATTCTATTATTATAATTTCAAATGTAATTTCATTTTTTTCTTCTTCTTTTAGGTTACGGGCGTCGTTGCAAGAGCAGAGCTTCTCTCATCAATATTTTTTCTCGCTGCTTTCCTCGCTTATGTGAAGGCAACAAAAGCAAAACAAACCGGTAAATTGAATTTTTCTTTCTTCTTTCATTTGTTTTTCCATTGAAAAATAAAAAGGATTGAAAAGATTGAAACATCTATTTTCGTTTTTGCATTTAAACGTAAATAGATGTCACTGGTGTGTAGTTAAAATGGACAAGACAATACGAGATTTCTTTTTAAAAAAAAAGACATTCCAAGACCTGGAAATTACATTCTCCATTCCCAGTTAATTTTTTCTTTCAATTTAGAGTTAATATTACTTACTTAGATTACAGTTGTAAAAAAAATAATAAATAAATAAAAAAAAGGAAAAACAAATTGAGTAATCAATTTGGTTGGAAAGAAAACAGGTGTAGAACTTATCTGAAATCTAAATGCCTGCAGTTATTCACTAACTTCATTTTACAGCAGATAAATGACTGATCTGTTTACCAACTTTTCAAAAGAGGCTTGTATTCTAAACCCGCCCTCAACAGTTTTCATTTGAAAACTCAGAGCTACAACTTAACCATATGGACTGGAAAATCACCAATTTGGCTGCAATTTTTTTTTGAATACTTATACCAAACTCAGTAGTGTTGTGGTAAAATATTTGAGTTTAACGCTCAAATTACTCTTCACTTAAAAACATGCACATTCTATGGATGATGCTTTGATAACTGAATAACTTAAATTTCATTATGTACAACATGTATACCAGTTCCTTGCTTAACCAATTCAGCCAATATTGGCGGTTTATAGTATATGTGGCTTTTCTGGTTAACCATGCAGTAAAAGAGAATGATAAACACCATTTTCATGTCAATTTAAAACCATTTGATTATAACCTTTAAAATATTGACATAAATAAAGTAATCACATTCTTTCAGAAAGAAATTCAATTTAATGGTTGATATATCAAAAAAATGTTTTAAACTTGAATAAAAGTTGAGTAAACATGTCTGAAATATACTTTATATTTAATATATTTATTAAAACTACAACTTATGATGAAATATTAATAAATACACTTTATAAATATTATAATATTTATATAATCTCGCAAACAACAGACAAGAACAAGAAAAATTGAAAATGCATCATTTATTTTCAGACTGGACTTACTTATTGACAACACTATTACTGTCAACAGTGGCATTACTGTGTAAAGAGCAGGGGATTATGGTACTCACAGTTTGCATAGTGTATGAGATCTGTATCGTTTTAAAGGTAAGATAAGATCAAGTAAATTTTTCTTTTTAAACTCACATATATCACTTTTTTTAATACAACTCTCGTTTAAGTGCTAATCCGGTTTAATCAATAACATCTGTTGGCTTTAATGTAGTGTCATAAACTGTAGGAATTCGGCGTTTAAAATTGTTTGTTTCTGCAGTTAGGAACAGTTGATTAAATCTTATTTCAAATCTGCACCTTCAGTGCCAAGTGTTTTATGATACTGGTTCCGCATCCAGTGTTTTCCTTTTTTTTTCTTCTTTTTATTGTAAAATGAATTGGTTTCCAGTTATAAATCATAGTGTATATTGGCAAAACCAAGAGTTGCACATTGCACACCATACAATCCAATATTTCAGTTTCCTCAAAGATTATAATCAGCATTTTTCCTTGGCTATTATCAACTTTTCTTTCCTGGACATAAAGAAGTTATTGTAGTATTCTCGCGAGGCAGGGTTTTAACTTTTCAAGTTTATAGCAGAAATGGAGAGCACGTTTGGGAAAAATTGTTCATTGGGGAAATGAAATTGTTTTGTTAAAACATTTTATGAACACACCACTTGCAATTTACTGGTCTCTGCAGAGTCCAAGTGATGCGCTCAAAATTTAACAAATTTACACAAATAGCTTCAATGCTATTATTTACATAGCTACACTGTAATAACAATAATATTATTTTTAAGAATAAAATAATTTTTATAAACCTTTTTTATTTTATATCCTTTAAAGACTAATTGAAATTTTTTAAAATCTAAAGTGGTTCAACACTTTTTTCTTGCAAACCCTCTTACGATTCTTATACGCAATTAACGCCTATCTGTCAATTTAAATTAATTATTGATTGCTGGATGTAGCAGCGTTGCAGCATAGCAGGCAGCAGCGGTACTAGACATCTTTTCAAATGAGAAAACGCTCACTCCCATCAGAGAGATTTGCATGCGACGAGTTTTAAGTTTTGGTCGTCGGATGACAAATGATGTAAATTTTCCATATTTTCGGTAATGACGCGTTATGATACTCAAAAGGTTGTTGTTAGTTTGTGATAAAATAAAAACTGATATAATATTCGTAATCAGAGAGCATGATTAATGAGTTGAATGAGATATGACGGGAATTTTATTGCCTTCCAGTCTTGTTTACTTAGACGAGTGAAAGATGCCAACACAGTTTTGATTTTGATTGAAGGAATATTTGTGAGAAAATTGATTTTCTTTATATAACAAAAGATTCATTAACTCAAGTTTCCACCTTTTCTTTTAAAAAAAAAAATATGATTTGCCAGGAAGAAAAAAAGTTGATCGAGAAATTGCTATTGTGTATATAGTATAAAAAAAACATAGAGAAGCCATAAAAAGAGAAACAGCTTGTGATCATACCATCTGTTCATCAATTTGCTCTTTTGTTATAATTTTATGTTCAGAAATAGTGAAGGTAATTAACAGTTGGAGCAGATGAAAAATCATAACATAAGTTGTTAATATCACATGTTTTCTAGTAACTACCCAACACAAACACTATTAAACGTGAAAAGAGGAAAAGATAAGAGGGTTTTGGGTTTTCCTTTTTTTCTTACTAGGAGCAATTGCAGGTAGATTGTTCGGATCTAAATGATTACGGATAATGAAAGTAGAACACTTGTTTTCTTGTTATTACAGGTTTTCTCCGGAAATTCCAATTATACAGCAGTGCCAAAATTGTTGCAACACTGATAACATTGTCTGTTCTAAATATTACTTTCTTTTTCCCCTCTTTTCTCTCTTTGTGGTCTTGAGAAAACCTATTGTCCAACGGAATTAGATTTTTTTCAGGTCCTACAATAAAGATTTTTTTTCTTTTTTAAAATAGGGTATTGCAGTTCCCAAAGGAACATTTAAAAGCTTTATATTGAAGATCCATTGAGAAGCACAAGTTATTTGTCAATAATATCCCTTCCTTGATTTTTTTTTATTTCTTCCTCTTAATGAAAAAGCCATATATCAAATAAGAAAGCTCACTTTCGTTAAGTTTTCACATTAAATTCACTCCATTTGTTACAGATACGACTTCAAGACATTCCTCACATGTTAGAAATGATTGTTAATAGTAGCACAAGTGCGTTCACTCCAAGTTTACGAGAAGCGAGTCGTAGAATTATAACATTGGTCGTGTTTAAACTCTTCTTAATCGTTATGAGACTCAAGATAATGAATGGACAACTTCCTACATTTACCAAGTAAGTTTGATCCATATTTCACCGCTCACATGTCAAGATGAATTCACATTTTCAATAGCTTTTCACACATGAAACAAACAAATGAATAAAAAATACTTTAAGAACTCAGTGTAGCGTAGTTTAATAACACGCATTCATCTGGTGTGAATCGTTTTGGAATAAATACTTGTCAGTTAGAAGAGGCGTATATGTTACCGTTAAATGCAATTTAATTTTGCAGATTCGACAACCCTGCTGCCGTGGCTCCCACGCCTGTCCGCTACATGACCTACAATTATTTGCTGGCTGTCAACGCGTGGCTTTTGCTCTTTCCCCATAATTTATGTTGCGACTGGACAATGGGCACCATCCCTTGTCTCGAATCGGCACTCGACCCTCGACATCTGGCCACTGTTGGATTTTATTTATCTTTTCTAAAACTGGCACGTGTTGCCAGTTTCCGAACACGACATGCGACAGTCGTTCTAATGGTAAGTTGTCATCAACATTCGTGGTGCAAATTTGCATTTAGTTTTAAACCCATTAACACTTCCGGGAAAATTGAAAAGTACTTGAAAAGTATTAAAAAGAGAAAGATACTCCCGTTTCGTAGAGACAACACTCGAACCGTCATTCGTCAAAGGATTTAGTAGCAATCACATTTTCTCATCTTTTTCCCTCGCAACCATTACTTAATCATAATAGCTTCAAAGTGTCAACAAATTTTAATTAATTCTTAAAGCTTTTAGAAGGATGGTGCACATTGAGTGCTTATTACACCGAACACTGAGAAAATGTTTCATTCAACTTTCATTCCGAAACAAACTCAAATGTTGCTACTACATAAATGCTTCTTGTCAATAAATAAATAAACAAACAAGGTAAATAAATAAAAACAACATTCATGCAATCAGTCTAAAGTGCAAGTAAACATATTAACTCGTGTATAAAAGGCAGAAATAATTAGTGAAAAGACTGATTTGCAGCTTTCAAAATATTTTCTAACTTAGGCCTAAGTTTAAGCCTGTTTGTTTTTGTGTTGAAAACAAAAGTTGATCTTTTCGCCAGTGACAATGCAGTTAGTTTAAGTCATTAATTATATGATAGTAATCCTGTTGGATTCACATAAACTTTTTTTCTTTTTTTTTGTTTTCATTTGCTACTATAAAGGTGATCCTTAGGGAGCGTAATCCATCAAGCTTAAGCTTTTAATTCCACTCACAGAGCAATTTTTTTCCGTATACTAAAGTTCATTTGTATCTGCAAAGAGTAGCAAATTCTTTATTTAACCTATAAATTTTCTTGGGTGTAATTCATCGATTTGCTGATACGTGCATTTCTAAATAGTTTTATCGAGTACAACAAAATTCGACGTGTTTTCTTTCATTCCAAGTAGTTTATCTTTGACTATAGTGATTTTGCACAATTACATCTTTTCTTTTTTTTATTTATATACAATTTTTTTTATTCCATTGGTCTTTTGAAAGAGCATTACATTTGACCATGTGTTCTCTGAACTGAAAATAAGAAAAACGGAGCAGACACGCTCAATCGGCTGGAAATATTTTACTTTGAATATTAGAACCCCCTCAAGGAGTAATACCGAATTGCCAGTGCTGACTGTATTATGTGCTTCAGTGACTTGCCATTTTCCAATACGGTCGAATTGGTCACATCAGGAGACAAACTTTTGCACTGAGTATAAGTTTTGTGCAAAATGGAATTCAATACAGACTTTTAAAATGACAGCTCAAACTTTAAGGCAAAGTTATGAAAGAATTGATTTCTGCAGCTTGCCCTTGTTACAAGCCACATTTTACTTTGACTTTTCACTATTCAAAACCCCTATAGTTTTAGCTGACAGTTCCTTGATTTTTTTTCGTGCTCATATTTTTTCTGTCCGTGCACAAAAAAATGAAAAAAATATTTTGAGTTTCAGCCTTGAGTATTATTCGTGAAATAGTCAGGTAATTTGGTTTGTGAGAATGCATCTTTCCCAGAACTTAATTAATTTTAAGCTTAGAAGTAATCAGAATTCCAAAACATTTGAATTGAATTCGTGACTTGCCTGAAGATTTGTTTGTTCTTGCCGTGTCATTTTGCGGTCTCGACTGTAATGCTCTGTTTATTTGCAAATTAATGTAAACAAGACATATATTGCAATAAAATTTAACCACTTTTCAACTTGTACGTTTTAAATAACTACAACAATATTCATAAAACTCACTTAAATTGTTTTTATTATTAAAAATAATTGTTTTAACAAGATTATTTTTAATCATTAGAAATATTCAAAAATTATTCCTTATTTTTAACTATACAAAGCAGAGTGGGAATTTTTAAAAATGTTGAATTAAAGATCAAATAATGGCGGCCATTTTTTCCACTTCGAACGTTTGAATGACTCGTTTTCAACAATTGTAACCAGTTTCATTCAATTATTTTATAGAATAACATCTAATCTAATGTGATTGATTAGATTAGTACAAAACCTAAGAAAGTTATCCAAATAAAACAGTAAAAATGTACTTTTCCGCTTATGAACGTAAGCCATGTTATGCGAGACTTGTTTCACTATTTAGTAACAGCTGAAGTGAAGCCGAGTGCAGTCAAAGAAAGAGAATGAAAAGCAAAGCTAATTCAAATGTAGAAATTCAAAGACTCAGCTTTATATTAGCTTTCCATTTTTTAAGCGCAAAATGGGAAGTGGGAAATAAATTTTTATATATTTATATATTTAATTTCTTAAACTAAATTATAAATTATAATTTTCAATTTGCATCACATTTTCCAGTCAACTTGATGTTAAATGAAGAATGGTTGGTATTTTGTTTGTTGACATTTTCTCAGCATCGTGTCCGCTTGTAAAGAATCAGAAAATAAGTTTCATCATTTTCAACCAAATTGCTACCAAATGAAATGAAAGCGATTGTTGTAGCTCAGTTGTTAAGTTCAAAAGTCACGTGCATTCTGCGCAGGATGTGGTCACATTATAAACTAAATGATGGAATGCTTTAATGAAAGCCTAATCACGTCAATAAAGAAAGTGTCAGCCATATTATACTCAGTCTTCTAAATTGAGATGTTGGTATCATTTAAAATACGGCCTTAATGTTAGTTTCTATCTAATTATTTAAGAAAATTAAACATCAAAGTGTAATTGCTTTGCCCTTTAATTCGAAATAATTATTTGATTATATTTATCCAAAAAGAAAATATAAATAGAACATTCAGTGCACATCAATTTTCATAAAATTAGTGTCGTGAAAAAGTTAATTAATGAAAAGAAAAAAACTAATTAAAAAAAATAAAAATTCATTATAATCATTACATTATTCCCACTATTTCCTTAATACTAAAAAAAAACATTACCTAAACCGAAAATCCAACACTTGAGACAGGAAAACGCCATTACAAGACTGCACCATCCTGAGATAATGCACTTTGTAGGCGAATGGCCCTTTTCACTAACATTCTCTGTCCTAATATTTCAAAAGTTCCAACTTTTCTACTCTTTTCATAATGCAATTTCACTGGGTTTTCTTAGATTTAGTTCTATACATTACAATTTTTATAACAAGATTATATCCCCGCTTAATCTTGACCTACGTGGCAATACAAGCATTAATGTGACCATGAAAAATTCAATTAAGAGCCTTAATTTTTCAAATTACAACCTCCATTTTTTTTTTTGCATAAGCAATTTCTCAGAGTAATTTGCATTTTATTTACTTCTTTTTACATCACTTCGCTCGGTTTAGAAAACTTTCTTGTAAAATTCGTTTAAAGAGATAGAAAAGTTTGTGACAGCAACTGGAGCAAAAGGGCATTGACTGATACAACTTTTAGCCTGCAGTGTCACATCTGACAGATCCGACTTTGTGTACAAGTTAAGCAGAGGAATAATTCTGTGTTAAGCCAATAGGATTTAAGGTGGCCAAGAAGTTTAATCTTCTATTAATTGTATTAGGTCTGCTTCTTGCCTTTATAAGATAGAGATGTAAAAAATAAGCAACTTCAAAGATAAACACATCTAATCTAATAAGATTATAAATTTCAATTCTTCTAAACCAAAATATTATACATGAAAATTTGGAAAGGGTTAATTTTCATTTTCAACTTTTATTTCCTTCCGGTTTTGTTTAATATAAGATCATTTCATCTACACTTAGCAAGGTTTCAAATTGCACTCGCATTAAAACTCATTTCCTATTTACCTTCAAGAATATAAATTTAATTAAACATGCAATTACTGTTGTACACACTCTTAAATCTAATAAAACCAATGTACCCAACTAAAATTTGCTCAAATCAAACAATAACATCTGGCACTATCGTGAACTTGCACAATAAAAAGTAGATAAAAAGAATTTTTTTTTTTATTTTCTTCTCTCTTCAATTTTCCCAATTCCATCAAATTCTGGGATATTCAGTTGGGGGTTATATATACTTCCCTTCAGTTATGCATTATGGATTTTAATTTATTTGACAGAGCCTGGCCATCATTGTATTTCCATTTCTACCAGCGTCCAATCTGTTTTTTCCCGTTGGCTTTGTGATAGCTGAACGAACTCTGTACACACCTAGTATGGGGTTTTGTATTTTAGTCGCATATGGATGGAATATCTTGCTGCAAAAAAGGTAAACAATCAATAAAAATAAAAATGTTACCTTTTCAAATTCAATAAATAACATTCCTTTCTCTTTATCCCGTTTTATTTCATTTTTATTATTATTATTTTTAATTTTATAATTTTTTTTATTAACCAGTTCCCATAAAAAGCTGTTGTGGATAGGTCTTCTATTTTTAATGCTAATGCATGCATCTAAGACATTAACTCGCAATTTAGACTGGTGAGTGATGATTTTTAATTACCTAATTTATATGGATTAAAATTTAAAATATATTATGATTACCAAAAAAGATTTCTATAGAAAAAAGAGGGGGAAAGAAAAATTTTTAACCAGTTTAAAGCTATTATTCTAAAGATGTTGTCGATGTAAGTGGTGATGTACAGAGAAGAAAAGGAAAAATGCTAATGAGAGAGCATTGGGACCATAAAGATGGACGTAAAAATAGTCGAATGAGATCTTTGTGTGATTGCGTGCTGCACTGAAGATGGAAAATGGCTAGTCAGTGTAAAACACAGCGAGAGAGTTGTGATGATGCCCTAGAGTGCACGAAGCAAGAGAAAATCTGCCTATCTCTAGGAATAAGACCTTCGCCATCATGTGAAACCTGAGTAGGACTAGATGTCAGGAATCTTTATAGCGTTATACTGAAATGTTGTCATCAAAAGTAAAAGTAGAAGTAGAAAAAAAAATTCTTTACAACATTTTTAAAGTACCACGTTTCAATTGTCATGCAATGGCGTATCGGACAAACTTTGTTGATGTAAATCGTTATCAATTCTATTGACCGGAGTGTTTCTCCGGTTGCGGTTTCGCCTGAGCAAATCAATGGAGCAAATCTGGTGACGGCCTTTTTGAAAATTCCAACTCCATGTGACATCATCAGCATGGTGAGATATAGACAATTTGGCACTCAACTCTGCTATCAGAATTACATCAGATGCGGAAATATCGCAGCATGGAATGTGAAAAGAATTTTCTTTCATTTTTTTCAAGGGAAAAGAATCTTTTCCACTGAGTAGATATGATGTATAAATTGTCAAATCAGTACATCATCCACATCCGACAGAGGCGTGATCACATTTTGACACACTTTGTCTTCGCCAAATGGTTCTACTATTTTTTTTCTCTCGGGTCGAAGGCAAGCCTCACTGCCCATTACAGCTGCGACGCATTAGTTTTTGAAGTCTTCAAAAAGAAAAGATAAAAAAAAATATCAAGGGGGGAACACACTTGAAACGTCTTTTGTCATAGATCCATTAATAACAAATGAATTACGCTAATAGGATATAGAAAAAAAAATTCGATCAATATTTTTCTATTTCTAGGGAATCTGAATATTCGATTTTTATGGCAAGTCTACGTGTGAATCAAAGGAATGCCAAACTTTACAACAATGTGGGGCACACATTAGAAAATGTTGGGAAGTATGAAGATGCGTTGAATTATTTTCATCAAGCCAGTGTGTACGTTAATGCTATTTGTCAGTTTAAAGAAAAGATTTTAGAAGAAAAATTATTTTTATTTAATTTAAGTGTTCAACCAGATGACGTAACTGCTTATATAAATATGGGTCGATTGTATAATAACCTAAAAATGTATGAAGAAGCTGAATCTACTTTTAGTAAGGTATGATGTACTAAAGTTTGCATTTT
>JAQFZN010000450.1:0-30038 GCA_034687075.1 Geophilus carpophagus
GCTAGCTAAATAGCAATATTTCATTTGGTAGAAAAGTGTTTTTTAATTTAAGTTTAAGAGCTATCTAACGAATTCTTGTGTCAGTGGTGATGACGGAAGACATAATAGTGGAGACATTTTATGTAGGTGACCTTTATACCTGCCTCATCGCTCATTGTCACCAAGTGACCACGTGCACTTGTTGGTCTTCAGTCCTATTTCTCATTCTGCCTTTTGTGTGTGTGTCTTTTCTAAAAGTACAAAAGCAATAGCACAAAAGTAATTACAGCTGAGAGAACAAGTTTAACGGGTGGGACTTGTAATTGCAAAGGAAATTAATTAGCCACGTTCCTCTACTCGGATCTTGTATGGCATGTGTAACTCGAGTCAGAAAGATAAATGTCATTTTACTAAATGATGAAATGAGGAGTTAGCATACACAAAGAGTAATTGAAAAGAGAAAAATCTTTTTTTCGGTCGATGGTTTTTAATAATAGACTTAAGCAAACATTCGTCAAACATGTTTTGTATTACACGTTTGTAATACTAATGTTTTAAATTTCAAAGTGCGCATGATGTAATTTGTGGCCGTCATTTTTTGAAGATAGATTTGCAAGTAGTTTTATGTTGCAGTTTTGTAGGTCCTACACACTTCACATCAGACTTTTAATAATAATGACACATGCTTATCGGCACAACAATATCGTGTTGTTCAAATATTCGCTGCACAAGCTATTCTTTTGAAGATAGTTGTTTTAACTGAAAATGGGATTAGGGTACTTGTTTTTCGGTTCAAGAATTGCAGATTCAAATTCGGATAAGGATGTGTATATGGATTTATTTTTGGAGCGGAAAATTTTTAAGAGCCACTGCTTGAAAGAGAAGCTGAGGGTTCTGTGCGGTTTGAATAACTTGATAGGGCAAATTTTTTTTTTTATTTCTTTCCTGTTAAAAGATTTTGAGATTGTGGAATAACAAAAAAATTTCAACATATTTTCCTGGTTCTGTAAATTAATTGCGTTTAGCTTTTATTGTAATTGTTCAAACCAATAATCAATAAATTGATAGTTATCTGACTGACTTTTCAAAGATAGTACTCACTACTATCTAATAAATTGGTTTGTATGTGTAGAGTACTTCCAATTGATGAGTCTAGCCAGATTGTCAATATCCGCTTGTGACATAGAACAGAAGCTGCGTCTGTTGGCAGCTGGTAATTAAATAGAAAAGTTAGAATTAATGGTAGAAATGTTTACTTTAATCCCTTAAGGTGTATATAAACTAATCTGAACTGACTGCAAATTCCTGCGTGTTTTAGTTTGCACTTTCATTGGAATTTGTATTTTTTTCCTGTTGGGATTAAAATTTTGCTCTGTTTGTTTTCTCTATTTGATTTTAAGAGCAAATTCTTAGTGTTATTTTTTTGCAAATATTCATAAAACATGAAACAAATCGATAACAGGATGTTTAAACTTTTCAATAATATCATCTGCGCTTCTCTTTTCATCGTCTTGAAATTTAAAATTTTAAACATTTTAATGTTTTAACTGAATTTTAGGTTGATTGTTGTTTAGTTAATTTTTTTGCTGGGAATATACATTTAATGTTTTTATTATGAACCACAAAACTTTTTATACAAATAAAATTGCTTTATTTTTTTTTCTATTTAATGTATGTTTAAGAGTTAGCTTTACTTAACATGTGCTTTCAAAAACTCTAAAATCTGATTATAACTACATAATTTATGGGTATTTATAGTAGAAGCGTTATAAGTTTTAAAATACTGTTATTTCATCTTTAACGTTAAACTGGTATTTTTTATTCAACCAAAACTTGCATAAAAGTTTTGTATAAAGTGTATATGATATAGTGTTATAGGTTTTCTCATTTTGCTGCAAAAATGAAAAGGAAGAAAGCAATATGCATCGTTAGTGGAAAAATTTATATGTTTACGAATGGGTGAATCGACTATGACATGGACAATTGATTTTTTAAACCAGAAATCAGACGTCTTAGAAAAAAAGGAAAAGGAAACTTATGAGAAGTGCTGCTGGGAAGTTGTCATTGCTCATGTTTTTACTCCAAAATATCCTTTTTTTCCCCATTTTTTCTTTAAATTTTTTATTATTATTCTATTTTCACTTTTTAAAGCGTTTAAAGCCACATTTCCAAAGGTAAATAATTTAAGTCAAAAGTCTTTGACCTGAGTTCATAATTTTTAATAAAATTAAGGATGAAGGTTAAGAGGGAGCATTGAGAGAAAAATGTGAAATTTGGAACATTGCAGAAAGTCATATCGCCGTCATTTGTCCCTTTATGTATCCCTTGGGGACAGGGAATGAGAGGTTTTGGTAGCTGGGAGGCTTCAGTCAAATTATAACCAGGCTTGCTTGTGTGACGGGCACGATAAATCTGACCACAATTGCACCGTAAACATGTTGACGCCGACGAGAGATGCTGAAGAAAAGAATAAGAGAGACATGGATGGTAAAAAAATTCTAAATTGGCCATCTTCCAACATAGGCATGTGAGTTTCATTTTCGCCTCTAGTTCTCTCTTCACGTATATTGGTTGTATAAATATGGAACAGTGGAAGAATTAACTTGGAGGCAATAAATTATGTCACCAGAGGTTGTCCCTATACCAATTAATGGGAGAAAAAGCGGTGGAAAGCACAAGCTGTTTGGTTATGTGCTTAAGAAGATTACGGAATGATGTTGATGGGGCTTTTACATTTGCACACGTAGGATGTAATAAGAATTGTAAGTTTTTCCTTTTTATGTTGGGTTGTGGGAATTATGTTAGGAATTGTTGATAGAGGTTTGAATGAAAGAAAAAGAGAGACTTTATTTTTATTGGGAAGTTTTTTTTTATTTTTAAATGTTATTTTCTTTTGTTTTTAAAACAAAGGTAGTTTTGATGTTGATGTTTGTACAGTTTATTTTGACTTTGTATGAAAAGGAAATTTTTTTGGATAAATTTGGATTGTTTGTTGAAGAATATTAAAGATGGAAATATTCTATTAGATTTCGAATACTTTTTACTTTATACTCATGAATACTTTTGTTTGTTATTCATTTCTGAGTTTAATGGTAAAATTCGTGGAAAATTAAGAATTTATTAGTATTAAAAATAAAAAGATGGCTTTTATACTAGTTGTTTTTAAATTAAATATACTGATCTACAATACTGGGCTTTTTCCACGTAAAGATTATATTTTAAATTTTAAATTTTTGTTTATGCTGTAATAATAATAAATTAAAGTCAAAAAAGCAAAGTTATAATAAATAAGCTAAAATCTTAAGAATATTTGTTTACTGATCGCATATGCTTGAGTCATCAAGTGCAATTTGTGTTGATTTATCAGAATGAGACGTTTTAAATAAACAATCTCGTGGGCCTACCTTATCCAAATTAATGGCACTAATTTTAATACCATTATGCATTCAGTAAAGTTTATTAACATATTTAACAATTAATTATTGTCAAGTGTTTACAAGCTATAAAGTTAGATGAAAATATTGGCCCAAACATAGCTTGTAAAGTGTCATCTACGTGACATTTCAACTAACTTGTAAGTTACTCAGAGAGCTGTGTTGACATGAACGACCTATACGAACAGATAAAGACAATTTTACAATTTATTTTCCAAACAACAACAATGATTATCATTTTGTTCTCTGACCTTAACCTAACCTTAATATTTCAGTTACACTAGCTTCTGTCGATTCACATGATGGAAGAAATGATCAAGTTTAGTTAATTTTTAAAAGCCCCTAATGCCTCTTTACAGTTAGAATGATGGGGTCAAAGCACTTAAAGAATGGCAAACTTAGTTTCGTTTCTCGAGTCTTTTTCCAACTCTCACGTTTTACGTGTCAAGCTGTCACTTAATGGAAGAACGGTGGCTCCTTCCGGAGGCTCGACGTGGGCGTGTTGGCGTGTGACAGGCGGGTTTTATAAGAGCAGAGACCAGATATCAGAGGCAAACACCTAGTGCTCTTTCTTGGTAATTGTTTGCAATCAAGACGCGAGTAATGGCCCCGATAACGCCTTCCTAGTCCGCCCTTTCCTGCTGCTTTTCAGTTGAGGCTGAAACGGCACAGGATGAAGTAAAAGAAGCGTGAGATTTCTTCCTCTTGAGATGTCCATGCTGATACGTGAAAGGGATTCGTAAAGCAGGAAATTAGGGGGAATCAAGGAGCCAACTACTGACAACATCTCCAAACGAAATTTGATTGGGGTCTTGGCTGTATCAGATGAAGTAAAAAATTTACAAGGTTGTAACTTTTTTTATATTTTCTTGTTTTATTTTGTTATATAAGTTATTTTGGCATTATGCATTTAGAATGATATGTTTATTTGGACTTGACAGTTAACGTAATATTATTCATAATTAAAGAGACGTCTTGTGTGATTGCACACGAAGTTGCACTGGTTGCCAGTAGCAAGCGAATGACAAGATATGAGAAAATTGTGGTCAGAAAGTGTCATTTAGAGCGAGTAGGGATGTAATTATAAAGTTTGGTGCTGGCAGAAACACATATTAATTCTGTCAGTGTAAGATTATGTAATAAGGGTTGACTTTTTCGCATGAGGTTGGTTAGTACGGGGGATACGCATGGCTTAAATTATGAGTGTCAGAATACTAGGGAACTAAAATGTATTGAATTAATTAATATTTTTATTTTTATAGGCAAAAAAATATTTTAGTGATGACTTTTGTACGTAAATATTTAAGTATCAGCATTTTTAAATTGCTACTGGAAGGTACGGTTGGTTGTTAGTTTGATTTGAGAAAAAAAAGTGTAATAAATAATTAGTACATGTACATGTAAGTAAACTGAAAAAGACTGTGAAATGGATTTTTTTTAGTGAGGTAGTAGTAGTATTAGTAGAGTAGTAGGGTAATTTTATTTTCTCAAGTGTCAGAACTCAAGTTTTGCTTCTTATAGAATGCAGTCATAAATACTACTCGAGTCGAGCAAGCTAAGAGAGAAGAGCTGATACTATGAGTGTGTCTTGTTCCCAACATGCACACAAGTTGCAGGTCGTAAACTTAACGTGGAAACCGCAACGATAGCAATTTAATACGCCAGAGCCTAGCACAAAGTTTTGCGGCTGCCTCTTTCACTTTTCAAAAGAAAGGATTAGACAATATGAGGGTATACAAAAGAACCACTTCCTTTCTCATTAACGGTAATTACACAGATGCATATTAAATACTAGTTTTAAGAAGATTTCAGAATTATAAAAGATACAAGTAATTGAAATAAACAAAATTCTTAAAATTAGAAAGAATATTCAATTGCATTGTTAAATTTTAAATAACAGTTGCATAATTAGTGGTATTTATGCCTTGAATAGAAGTCTATTAACTGAGCCATAATAAATTCAAAACATATTTAAAATGTACGATTTATTAATTCATTTTTTGACCAATACGTATAGCCTGGAGTAAGCATAGTGAAATGATTATGGGTTTTTCTGGTGAATCTGCGCTCTGGCCAAGTGCTCAACAAAGTCAGATATATAATAAGGGAAGGGAAGAAAATGGCGATCATATTTTCAAATGAAAAAATATCAATATCAAAACTACTAAAGACATTTGAAATTTTACATAATTTATTGTTATGGTTGAATTTTGTGGCATAATTTGACTTTTCATTCATAAATCGCATATAGAAATTCAGAGTTTTTAATCAAATCGAGGAAAAAATGATTTCACTTATTAAAATGAAGTATTTTAGTTCCGTTAAGAATAATTAATGATGAATGCTGAATTTATCAATTTATTAATATTCAAATTTATTTTTATAAATTTTACATTTAAATTGGTTTGTGGTTTAAATTGAATTTATGGATTCTCATGTGGTTGCATATTTGATTCATTCAACCTAAAATCTCATTATCTTTTGCAATTATGTTATCTCTAGTTGGTTAGTTAATTTTTCTTATGATTGCATTCACCTGCAAACAGGCTTACTAAGTTCGTTATTGGTGAATGCCAATTTATTTTTAATTGTGCATCCGTTTTCCAGTTGGTCATGCGGAAAAAGCTATTGGCCTTATTGAGATGTTTACGTTTGCGTAGGCCTTTTCTGCTTGCCAATCAACTTGATATGGAATCGATTGCTTCCCAATAGAATTCTTTTTTTACCTTAAGTTTACTTGGCACATTGCTTGTGAAGACTAGGGAAACAAGAAGTACTTGGATGTCAAGCAGAGGATGTGCGCCTGTTTCCTGCCAAATCATTCTCTGAGCAACCTTATGTTGTTCATGACAACATTTTACCATTTTCGAAAAAAGTTACCATGGTGTTTGATTATTGTTGTTTACTGTTCCAGCATACCGTGATTTAGTAATCAAGTTTTTAGTGCATTAGAAGGATTTGGATTAAAGTGTTTTGTTGGTTTGTATAGACAAATGGCATGTACTTTTTGTTGCTATGGGTACATGTTTACTTCACATGATAAAAATAGGATAATACTGGTAAATTGAATTTTGTTCATAAAGGATTTTAATGGTAAAATGGGAATTTTGTTCACAAAGGATTTTAATGGTAAAATGGGAATTTTGTATTGATCTGTTTTATTAGGGAGGTAATTATTAAAATGCTGGTTATTTAATGTTTGGGTATTATTGAATTAAAATACATTTCTGAATATTAGGTGTATTGATTTGGTTCAGTAATACTTAAATTTTTCTTAAATAACTTAAAAATAAATCGCTTAAGCATTATAAGTCATGAGAAAATGTGTGACATATTTAAATCAAATAAATCAAAAAACGTCATATCCTGCTACAATCAAAATTTAAGCAACTTAAACTATTTAAGACAATATGGCTTTACCAAATTGAACACACTTATTGACAAAAATTGGATTTTAAAATTGTTAAAATTTGAGCATCTGCTTTACACAAGATTGGTCAAATTCGTTCTCTTCTAACATTAAACTGAAAAGCATTTTTTTAAAAATTGTTTTCAATATTGAATTCATTGATGGTCTTGAATTCTTGCAACACAACTAGCATTAAAAATTAAAATGAATAAAAATGTATAAATATTAATAAACAGACTACTATCTTCAACATAAAACGGTCATTCAATTCTTATCGCTTCTTCATACATTAATCCTTGACCAGTCTTCACCAAAAAAAATTCTTGAAGGGAAAACGGTCATTGAATTTTTTAGGTTGTCACCTAAAACGTCTTTAAACCTAAAGAAAAGAATTTTTTTCTTTTAATGCTTTTTCTTTTAACCCCCATTGGTGATGTGTGGAATAATAATCCTGGTCCATCCATCTTTTTCTTTTCTCTTTTTTTCCGCTTCACTTGTAGAGGAAGAACCTTTGCAACCGATTTTTAATTGGTGATCGATACGAGAGGAGTCCGGCAGGTGGCCGATGATAATCTAATAAATTTCCCTTCGCAATCTCCCGCTTGCACAGCTGGTGGTGGGAGCCAAGGACCTGCACATGTGGCTTACTCACTTTTACCTCTTTCTTTGCCTGTTTAACTGTGTAAGCTGATGCACTTTGGGGATTTATAGTCTATTTGCTATTATAATTCGAAAGTTTTAACTAAGGTAACGTCGATTTAAGGCCGATTCTTCCTTTAGTACATTTCTCACTCGAGTGGAGAAGTGTGCTGTAAAATAATATCAATGTTAACTTCTTGGTGGAAGTTAATGTTTTTCAATAACAGATGTTGTTTTGTTGATGTTAGATTTTATTTTTTTAAATTGGAGTTTAGAAAATGACAGAAGCATTGTGGTAGCACATTAAAGCAAGAACACTCAGTTGTTAGAAAAAATAACAAGAATTTAAAAAATATTATACTTTTATGCACAAACATAACTTATTTCATTTTATATAAATATAAACAAGTTCATATAACCTACACAAAGATATTCCGAACTCCAAATTTTATTTTAAAATTACAAAAATATTTGGCGATTTTTTTGGTAGAAAAAGAAATCTATAGAAGGAATTCTAATAATTATAAAATTCGATTCAAAAATCGTGTTTTTAAATTTTTTAAATGTTTTTAGGTTGTTAGCCGCTCAGGTGAAGGGGCATCTTTTGCACCCCCACCAGGAATGTGGTTTGTAATAATTTTGTTAAAAGAAGAGGCCTCTGCGAAGGGCAAGATTATCAGACGCCTGGTCGCACCATCAAATGGGGCTACAAGCACGTTTTAACCACTTATCAATTTACAAATGGCAGCTAAATCATAAAAATTATAGAAGCACCTTATTTTGGTTCCGCATCGAGCAGCAAATTACCTGCTACAGCCCTAGTAGGAAAATTGACATCTGATAATATTTATTCTATGGATTTAATACTAAATGGGTTCTTGCACAATCACTTTTCAATCTCTTATCGATTATTCTACGTCGATTCTTTCCCCCTTTTTTGATTTTGTATAATGGCAGTCATTCATGCAATGAAACTGATCAATTTTATATCGTGCACTCAAGCTGCAGTGCTCCAAGTGCCAGATACACTGCACTTTTGTTTACAAGACCAAAGTTAATTTGTGATAGTGATATATGAGATGATAGATTAAGTATTAAGTGGTTTAGTTTGTCTTTATGGTTGAATAGTGTTTATTCTTTGATAATTCAATGGATTTCCATTGTAGATGTTGTCTTTTTACATATTTGAATAGAAAGTCGTATTATATCTTACCTCATAGCTTGGTTTGATAAATTTATTTTGCGATTAGGATGCAGTGACTTTTCAGTGAAATAGCATTGGGATTGAATAGGGGAGAATTTCTAAACAAGATGATATAGGACCAAGCTTTTCATCCAGTTTTCGATTGAAAGCCTCAAGTTAGATAGAAATTTTTCTAAGGAGGAAATTGAACCAATGGGAGTGTCACGATCACGTTTCCTAAAAGAGCTGGCAAAGTCTTCATTATATGTGAAGTGGTAGTCGACATTCGATGCGTAGTTGAGGGTCAACTTATCTACTTAAAATAGATAGAATTGCAAGAAACATCAATTTAATTAGATGTCAAATACAATGAGAATAAATTTATTTTAATCATTGATTAAATTAAGTAACTAACGTAGATGAAATGCTTTCTTTTCTTGACTTGCATTAATTTTTAAACACATGTAATGACAGGGAAGTGTTGATTTGTTTTTCCTGATGAATTGTAATTCATGTAAAATTAAGGTCAAATGAAACGTAACAAAAGTGTTTGTTTACATTTGGCGTCTTTTGTTTACATACAAATGAGACAAACATGATGGAAATTAAAGGTAATTTATTATTGCTGTTGGTAATGAAACTGTTAAATTAAGTGATTGTATTGAATAGAAGCCAAAAATATTGTAGTAGAAGATTTAAAAAAAATTATAAAGAAAAATGAAAAAATGCAATTTTTCTGCTCTTTCGTTATACTAACTTCCTCTTCGTCTGTTTGAATTATGAGAGAAGAGCAGTCGAGGCCAGTATTACAAACACGGAAGTACAAGATTGTACAATTCTCGCACACAAGGCTCATCATTTGATAAATGGTTACAAGAGATGTTTTATTTTTATTCTATGAATCATCCACCTTTTTTGAAAACGAGAAAAATTAAACACTTGTCATTCACAAAAGCCTCACATTGATCTTCCTGACACATAAAAGGGAGTATGTATTTTAAGGTAATTTGTATTTTTACCTCAACTTTGCAGCTATATTTTTTTATCTCTTGATGAAGACGAATTCCCACAAAGTTTAACGGTTAAATTTTTTTCTTTCAAATGAAACTTATTACAAAAAAAATTCTGCTATTTATCATTTGCTGAATAGTTAGTTTTTTTTTCAAAAAAACATTTTTGAGAGGAAAGAAAAATATAACGACTCAATTTAATTTATGCCAGTTTTCACAGTGAGTTATGCAAATTTAAAGGTTCACTGAAGCATGGGATTAAATGAATGGTTTGTTTGATGATGTAAATTTGATCTAGAAAAGGGTTAAGTGAGAATATAAAATGGGCTTATCTGGTTTTGAAGGGTCTTCTAGTGGTGTCCCTTCGTTGGCTGCACCAATCGATAAGGGAGGATGGGAAGTGAATAAGGGGTAGAGGGAATGTAGGAAGAGGGAGTAGGGGTTTTGAAGTCTATTTTTGCGGGTTAGTTGGGGATGGGTATGGAGGGGATAACATTTCCTTTTTGCATACCACTCCTCTCGCTACTTTCAAAGATATTTTTTCAAGCATGCAGCCATTTTTCCATTAGTTTCACAATGCAGTGGTGCAGGGGAAGAAGGGAGTTGTTCAGCAGTGACGTCTGATGGAGGACATTAGGTGTGATCATTTTGACACCCACTTCATCCTACTATCCATATACTGCCTCTTTCTCTCTGTGGGAGATATGGGATTGTGGATGTTGGTTGAAGTAAAGTTGAAAATGTTGTGTGATGTAGAATGCTACATAAACATAATAATCAGAATACACGATATTTTTTTCTATTTTTTACGTGCTGCGTAGTTTTATCTTGAAAAATGATGTGTAAAGGAATTGTGCTACGGTTATGGTAATAAGTAAATATGGAATACAAACAGCATATTTTTCTTATAAGAAAATAGAATGGTAGAATGTTCCAAAACGATTGTTTTTTCTTTTTTTTTTAGAGGAAAAAATGAGAAAGTAAAATAAGATTTTTGTTTTCATTTTCTTATTTTTTCATTTATTTTGTTTTTACACGAGCGTTTATTGAAATTTAATTTAAGTGGAATATTTTAACCATTTAATTTTCTTTCTTTAAATGCTACATACATATTTAACTGAACTCATTTTCATTCAAAAATTTCTGAGTTTGTTCTGATTCAAAACAGTAATGGAAAATGTATTGATTTTTTTAAATACAATATTTGTGTATTTAATAAGCAAAGTTTTGATAGAAAACAAGAGTTAAAGGATTTATTTTAGTTATATTTGGTGTTAAATCCAGTGAATTTCAAATATTCTTTCTCTTTCGCTCTTCAATGCTTTTGCATCTGCGCTTCGACAGATTTTTGAAGGATTGGAAAGAGCTTTATGTGATAACTGGCCAAGAGCCAAGTAAAACCAATATATTCAGCACTGAACTGCACACCCATACACACATAGCAATGAGAATCCGGATCGAAAATGACTCCCCATTGCTTGATCTCTTTCCACTCTATCAGTCGACACACCTTACATGTATCTCTTTGCAACCACGTCTAAGATTTTAATATGAGAAGTTTTTCATTTTCATTTTACACTTCTAAAATTTTTTTATTATTATTTGAGAGATATATCACAGATTTTAAAGATGAGATATTTTTTTATCTTTAAACCGAGGTCTTATTTGATAGCATTTACATGCATTAAATACACATGAGGTCAAATTAGTAAAGAAAATAAAGAAATGATTTTTTAAACGCGAGTTTTTTAAAAATTTAGTCTTTTCAATTTGGATGCAGCAAGCACTAGCTGATAAAAGGAGTTTTTTCTATTTTTTCATCCATTTTCCCCGCCCCTTTTCTTCTTTTCCTTATCCTTCTCCAATCAATTTGTGCGGGTATTCAGTTCAGGTTCTACAGTTAAATTGGCAATTCCACGTTTAGAAAAGAGAAAAAAAATAATGTTGTTTCCATGCCTCAAACCATGTTTAAAGAGTAAAGAAAGCAAAATAGAATGACAATGCCTAAGATTTGTGTAGAGCTCTTGCAAATAAGTCTGTTGATAATTTTAACCTGTTGAATTGCTGTCAGTGCCAGTGTTAGAGTTGGCAATTGACATTTTTAAAACACTTAAGTAAATAAATTTAACATTTGCAAGGTTTGGTTGCTCTTTTAAGAAATAATGTTTGCCATGTAATATTCTGAAATGTTTGTGCTTGTTGAAGTCAATCTTTTTAATATTGGGAAGACTCTAATTTATTTTTTAAATAATTGATTCAGTAAAATTTTTAAAATTTTATTTCAGTAAACAAAATAATCGCTGACAGACTGAAAACTGCAAACAATACTAGCTGTGAAACTGGTAAAAAAAATGTTTATAATTTATAATTTTTTATTTGCAAATCTTATCAGTTTACTCAATTTATTTTGCATCTGATACTGCAATACAGTGGCGCCATTCTTGTATCTGTTTTTACGACAGCTACAGCTTGCTCAAGCATGCTTCATCAGTCCATAACCGGTGTCACAACAACCATATTTTGTTTTTGTTTAAACATTATTGTTAAATTTCTATATTTCTTTATATTAACATTTTATTAATCGATTATCAATGACGAGTAATAAATAAAATAATAATAAAACTGATCTTTTATTTTAAAAGTAATTTCATAAATTTCTTAAATGAGATTCGGGAAATTAATTGTTTTCATTTTTTAATGAAATTTTTGATTAATATTTTTAATATTGCACTTATATAAAATTGAAACGAAAGGATTCTATATTTGAATTAATAAATAACTGATTGACTAATATATTAGCATTGATTTTAATTTGAGGATTGATTTGCTAAGTGTATCGAGTCTAATGAGAACAGAATCATTAGTAGGGTTAAGAATAATCTACAAGAAACTAGATTTCACATTGAGTTAAAACACATTTTTTTCTTTTTATTCTTATTTTTTATCTTTATTTTTTTCAAACTCAGCAGTAAACCGGAAAATGGACTGTACAAAGCAATTGTGTCTTAAAAAAATACCTTTTTGTTTTCTATCAAACTCCAGCCATTCCCATCTGTATAGATTTTTTAAAATCGATAGGAATTGCAGTCTCTCTGCAACTTGCAACCGAGCCGAGCGTTGACTTAAAACTCGAGACATGAGGATTATAATAACGCAGCAGGATGGGTAGATGAAACGAAAGAGAAAAATAAACCTGACTGCAGAATTTTTGACAACCTGGGGAAAAAATTGAAATTAAATGCTGCCTTTTTTTGCTTTTTTAGAGACGAGATGAATGCAGATTTAAATAAATAAATAAATAAACAAACAAACAAACCAGTAAATGCACATTTTTACATTTTTTAAGTATGTTTATAGAGCATTTTTGCGGGATGTAAATTTTATTAGCATTGATTTATAAAATAAATGCAGTTAGCCGTATTTGTCTTGATGTACAGTACTCTCTACCTACAAACACTTTATTTTCTTGCCTACTGTCACAATTCAGTCTTGAACTCTTCTCTTGTGAGCAAACTTATAAACATTATATTGTGCACTAAAGTTGATTTTTTTTTCGGTTTTGAGTTTTGATTATAAACTATCTGTAAGTCCAGTTTTCTCAGTATTTTATGATGTGTCCGAGACGGTTTTAATATATGTAACTACAATGTATGTACTACAGTGGGGATGACATCATCTGAACTGCAATATTTTTATATAGCAATCGATTATGGAAAATAATTATTATTTTGCTGTGGTTTAATGTTCCCTAGTTGCCTGCAACGGATGTTAGTCTCATTTGTTATTTATGTACCCTTTTTAATATCCTAAAACATAAATTTTCTATGGACTTAGGAATTCGTCCATTGTATTTCAGGTTACATAGTTCTTCCTTTCTTTTTCTCTTACTCATACAAGATTCATACCATTATTTCTATTTTCCAACGGCATAGCAATGAGACTTGGTATAAAAATCTCGCCTATTTTCACTCAATGCTGGGATTTGAGAATTTGAAATATATTTACATTTAGTTTACATACTTTACCATTTACATAAATAACGTTATAAATTTTCTCAAAATCTTTTTTGTCATTATTATATGCTTTATTTATACAAATTACACGACATTTAAGTTGTTTAAGTTTTAGTTTGCTCAACAGTGAACTCCATATATTTTTCTTTGTGGAGCAGTTTGATTCGCTTTCATCCGCCTAGATCTCTTCTCGGAAAGCCACTGAGGTCGGTAGTTGTTAGCTGACCCCTATTTGTAATCAGAGACAGTTTTGTCGTCTGCAGCAGGTTGCTGGCTATAAATTTCTTGGCCGACAAAGATGGATGCAATTGGCAGATGGTGGAGTATAACACGCAGAGAAAGCTATTGAATAATAGTGTTGTGTAAAAGTTTAGATGCCGGTTCTTATGGGAATGGAAGTCCTTAAATGTTGTTACAAATAAAGAATTGTGGTTGACATATGCCAATACTGTTTTGAGTTTTTCTTTTTACGGAAACCTTAATGGGAATAACATGGCAAATAAAGATATCTTTAGATATGATTGACGGGTAGAGTAATTTAAAATAACTTATTATCTTTTTATAACCAAAATAAATTGTAATCGTGTAATATTATTTTTGACAGATGTGAACTTAAATTCAATTTCGATATTGAATTTCTACTCGAAAAAGGGCACTTAGACGAGGTGTTCTGATGGAGAATTCTAATTCGAGATAGAAATCCCATTTAAAAGTCAATTTAAGTACTTGTTTGGTTAATTTGAGAAACAGAAAGCTGCTTTAACGTGCAAGATACCATCTTGTTAGTGTAAGTGACCACCTTGTATTCATGTCATTAAATATTCATAGTTGAATAGTGATAGGACTTAATGCTTAGCCGTGTATTAGATTGGATGGGAGTGAGAAATTTAATTATGCAAAGGAACTAGCCAAACCTCTGAAATGTAGGGGGAATAGAAACTGTCAGTTAGGTTTGACATTGAGTGTGTTAGTAATTCCAGGTGGTTGAGAGTCGAGCGATTTGTTGCACATGACTCAGGGCGATTATCAGCTATAAGTGTCTTTGTTTTCTTTATGGCTGTGATTTGTGATCGGATCAAGTTATTAGTGGTTTTATTCAATTTGATTTTAACCACAATAATGGTTTTAAAAATGATTGACCTAAACTGATTACCCACGTCATCATTTTGTTATCATTTTAACTTAGATAACGGATTATTTAACGCTTCATTTACATCAATATTTTAGGGTTAAGTGCTAATGTTGAGCTATTGCCAACTTAGTTTAATGAACGCTGTTATCGGTGGCAGTATGTAAAGTTGCCAAAGAATTGCAGAGGTCGCATGTTGAACAACTCGTGGATTTGTTTACTTAATTTAGCTAGGACATCATTATAGATGAATTGCTAACAAAATGTACGAAATACATTCAATTTTGCTTATATCACTGAAAAATAATTCATTTATCATGTATTTTTTTAATATTTAGTAAGTTATTCATCTAGTATTCACTTTTAAAGTTTCACTTTAAGAATGAAAACCAAGAATTACTACTGTAATGGGTGGCACAGCACTCACTCTTTAAAGCTACTCACGTTTCAATGGACGACAGGCTTACGGTTACACTCCTGTAAGTGAAATTTTGCATAATAAGGTTTTATTTTACATAACCTCTTAAGGAAATAGCTCATAAACTAAAACAAAATTTTATAAATGCATTTATTGAAAAGCTAAGTACCAAGCAAAACTTTATTTCCTTATTAAAACATAAGCAGTGCTGATGTAGAAAGTGAATTTATTTACTCAAAGCATTTTTTAGGGCAAATTTTGTCAAAAAAAACATTTAGACTTTAAGTGTTTGTGGGTGGTAATAGGGTAATATTTAACAGTAATTAGAAAAAAAAGTTACTTGAGTATGATCTTACTTAGAGGATTAGAAAAACGAGACCCAGGTTCCAAATCCATTTTGTTAAGTGGTGCCTGCTCTTCACCATCAAGAAGATTGACAAAATCATGAAAATTCATGTTGGCACAGGTAAGGTGTAAATAGTAATTGGAGATTATTTTTTCTCCAAATATAAACCACTTGGCTAATTAACTCCGAAATTCTTGTTGATATTTCCAGTCGGTGTCGAATAACAAACTAAACTGCTTATTAGAGTAGTAAATTAAGAAGAAGTTTAATTTATTTGGTATTATGCACTGAATTACTGTTAAATTGAATTTATATTAATTCGAATTTTGATTTTAATCAGTGGAAAGTTTGTGGTGTATTTTTAAGAAAATTAATTCCATTTACTCTAAGGTAAAAAAAAATCGTTTGCAAAATAATTCTACTACCTAATGGATGGAAGCGAGGATTGATTAATACCGCCACTCGTTTTCACATTATTCTCATATAAGTGCTTCGTTGGAGAAACCATTGTGATTGAGAGGGCAATATCAACTGGAATAATAAAGCAATCAGAATACACACTACGGATCGTTTGCTTGCAACATCTAAATACCCATGAGTACTCGGATGTGCTTTGAACAGTGGGAACACTTAATCTGATTGCCCTTAGATTCTAAATACGTAAATAGTTTTCACTGTTAATAATTTATTAAGTTCGATTTTTTAAACTTTATTTGATCAATCACGATTTTTCTTCAGTAGAAAAAAAACAAATAAATAAATAATAGAAATTGAAGTTAGTAATTTTTTAATAGGACATCGATACGTTGACACAAACATGTCAGAAAAAAGTATTGTGCATCCAGATTGAAACTCTGATGTCGTTCTCGCTCTAAACATTTTATGTCGGTTATAAAATAGGTACTTATCCTTTTGCATTGTTATATATAGGTGTAGTGATAGGAGCAAAGAACACAAAAGTCAGACACGTATACTGAGAGAAATTTCATTGCTTCGAAACATATTTCACACAGGACGAGAAGGGAGGGGCAGAAAGAATCTCATCCCCAGAGGGTGACTGTGTGGGAAGGAATAAGAGCTTCCCGAAATGACCGAGTCCATAAGCCGGCCTTCATTTTTCTTTTGAGTGTAAACTTATTGTCCATTGTTATATATGAAGACTATCTAGTGTGGTACGGTGTATGGCGTCCTCTGGCTTCGTATTGAGCAAAGGGACTCTTATCATTGTAGCGCAAGACGCAATACTCGAGTCATCTATTATGGAGGAAGATGACAGTTTTATTTCGCTCGCAGATATTTGGATGGCAAACAATTAATCTTACAGGCTCAGGTATATAAGTTGTTCTAAGCTCAGTCCATAAAAGTTATTGTAAAGAGAGGGTGGTGGAAGGAAAGAAACGGAAAAATGGAAGAGAAAGCATGCAATGTGTTGTGACACTTTTTCAATAAACTTTTTCTTATCACAGAACCCAAGTTTTTGCAGCAGCTTGAGTAGAAATTTTCCAATAATAAGTTTAATATACGGGTATATTTTTCTATATTTCTTTGAGTTTTTCTGGTTTTTTTTCTTGTTTTTGAAGGTAGAAATTCTTGTTGCTAGGTGTAAGGGTAGTTGTTAATAGACACTTTGTGGTTTTGTATGTGTCATCTTTAAGAATTACTTTTTCTACTTGGGTAATAGGGATTTTTGCGACATCAGTTTCTAGTCACTTACAAGTTACGACTTAAAGCAGTTTCTTGGGGGGTCTTAAATTCCCATGGAAATTAACTGCGCAGCGTGAGTATAACGGAATTCTGCAAGGTTTTTATTGCTGTTTGTAAGAGTTGTTTATTGGAAATACTTTAACAATTAAATTTTAAGTGTATCTGCAATCGAAACTGCAATTTTGTGAAACATTTTATTGAAGTTGCATCAGTTTTGACTAATACTTGAATTTACTCTAGTATTGTCGATCACTTTGCTTTCAACTGGTCAAAATCAATGAATCTGACAAGTTCAGATTAAAAGCAAAATGATATAATGAAATATTCATCTGTTAATACCTCAAGGGATCAGAAAGTTATCGAAGATTGAATAGGAAAACAACAGACTACATTTGTTTAAGCATATTTTAATCTCATTTTACGATTCCATTTGCATTGCCGCTGATAGAAAATTGTGTACTTGTAAGGTGGTGCACGAGGGGCTTGCGCCGACCAATGACACCAACCTTTCCATAGAAAATTTTAGAAAATATGAGTAAAATTTTGGTAAAAATTAGATATTTAAAGTGACCTAAGAGAGTGCACTACGCTTCCGGCGTCCATGTCTGTGTATGACTTAAATTATCAAAATTTTTGAAATCTGTCAATCGATAGTTGCAAGAGTAAAGATTTATGTCTCAAGCATTGTTTAAATCTGACAATAACAAAAATATCATCACATTGATTGTTTGATTACAGCAGTTAATTTGTTGTTTGTAACTTAGAGCTGGAGTTCTTGTAATTGGTCATTGAGCGATGAGAGAAAATACCTTGCCACTCCTACATTGTTTATAAGAATATTCTTTTATGTAAAACGACATCAATTACAGTATCGGTGGCTGTTTTGTAGTTATTTTTATACCGTAATGTAGAGGTGAATTGATTTCAACTCAACTTTGGGAATTGGTTCTTTACTTAGTAAGTATTCACTGCTATGGGTTTCATCAAGATAGCGCTACCAGTTCAGGGAATAGTAGCAAGTATAAATCAACAAATGTGGAAGCGTGCATCGCACTATTGCATTTAATAATGAGCCCATTAGTTTGTTGAGGGATGCTTTGGGTCTGAAAAGGTAATTCTTTATGGTTGTTCACTTTTCTTTGAACAACTGACAGCCATTATTAAGTAGGAAATCATGTAAATTATGCATCGTTTGTGTTGAGGGTTGTTGTAGAGTTACTTAAAGTATTTTCATCACATTAATAGGACTTGGTTGGAATTGAAAATGCGAAACTCATTTATAATATTGAATTTTTTTTAAAGGATTTAGAAGAAGAAAAAGCTAGTTTTAATGGAAAAATAAAAAAAAAAGAAAATGATATTATTATGCAAAGAAATATTAATTAAGGGGAAGTGAGTTTAATTATTTTTAAGAAGTAATTTAAAAAAAATTGTAAAAAAAAGAAGAGAAGAGGAAATATTAAATTAAAGTCATTTTTTACTCGGGTCATGTTCTTTTGATGCAAACGATATGAAATGTAAATAAGTTTGTTAATGGAATAATTCAATTGTATGAAAATTTGTACAATCCGGTTAGTTAAGTTAAAAGTAGAAGTTAATCGGATAGAAGATGTCTTTTAGTGTGACTTGATACACTGATGTTTCACCTTATCAGTTGCAACCAGATTGTGAGTTTGAATTTGGTCTGTTTGCACTTGTGGCTGGGCAGAGGAGAAAATGTGCGGTTTAAAATTCATTTGCCCCTTGATTGGATTGCTTGTTCAGCTCTTCGATCCATGAGTAAATTGTGGTTGCTTTCAACTTCTCGTTTCATAAGATTTAAAAAAGACCTTTTTATTCTTTATTTAAACAGAATGAAAAGTAAGAAAAAATATTTTCTAAGGTTGCATAAAGAGAGGAAAAAATATTCTCTTTTGCAATTGTTTTTCTCTTTTTTAACCGTTAATCGATAAAACTGGGATGTGGGTGTTGGAGAGAAGAGGGGTGATGGTGGTAGGGGTTAGCACTGAATCTTGGATAATTGCAAGAGAGAAATGAGACCTCAGCATAAGGACGTTTTACAGTTGTTGTTATTGCAACCTACTGACACCTCATTAACACGACTGGAATTGGCAACGAGGATCGAAAAGACAACAACAGACTCGTTCTAACGAACATTGCGGTCGCTCATCAGTGTGAAGCGTGTTAACCGTGTTTCAAGTGTTGGATGTGATGTGAAGGAACGGTGCAATTTGAAATGTACAATGGAAAAGGAAAAAGCGGATATGGGGTTCATTAAAGTGTGGTTTCTAAATGTTGTTGGGGGTTGTTGCAGACAGTTAATCAATATTTAATTATTGTATTTTTTCTTGGGTGATAGGATTGGAGAGTATTTGGTGGAGATGTTATCAGATGGGGCGCGAGGTGTGGGTTGTAATTTTGAACCTGAAAGTGATATGGAGAAATGAGAAAAGGAGGTAAAAAGGGTTAAATTGTAAAACTGTCAAGATGTTAATGGATATCTGAAAGGGGATTTACCTTGACTCAGGGCCAGCCGATGGCCAACTTGAAGTGACAATGTTTTAGAGATAGGAAATTATAATAATATAATTGATGTTGTGTTGAAAGTTGAAAATAAAAATTGAATTTAAATTTTAACTAAAAAATATTGAATGAAATTTATTCAACAATATATATATATATATACTGTATACTGTTAGATATTCGAAAGGGCAGTAAAAATTTAGGTGCCAAAGCCGCAAAAACACTTTAATCAGTTTGTTTTATTTGTTTTGACTAATTACACATACTTTTCTTAATTACTTCATTGATGAGGCTTTTTGTAGAACTATCTTTTGAATTCTTTTATGTGATTTTTAAATATACAATCAAAAATAATGAAATAAACAACTAATCAATACATGTAAATACAAAAATAAATCTCAATCCGTTTTATTAAATCTTTTCTTTTATATTGAATTGCACATGCAAATGATTTTAGAAGATATAAAATTTTTATCCAAAATAAACTGAGTATTGTATGTTATTGATGTTACAAGACCAGGGATCCCAAAATCCCTAAGCATTTATTCAGGCTTTCACAGATACAAACGTGACACTGACGGGAATAAGAAAAGGAGTAAAAAAGGGTTAAATTGTTGCAGTGTCAAAATGTAAGTGAATTGGTGAGTAGTGTGGGTGTGTCTGTACTTTGAATAAATCAGAACTGTTGTAATTAGTTTAGGTTATGGGACACACCCCTATTTTTTGAAATTGATCAACAAATGAGTAAGGTGTAATGTTCTTAAAATGAAATTAATGGAGCAGTTGAACTTTATTGCTACAGTGAGAGATTTAACGAGAATTATATTGTATACCTTGTTAGCTGTAGCTATAATGGAAAGCTGAGGATGCCAGAATGGCAAATATTTGTTTGGAGTTTGGAAAGTTTATGGGGAGAAGTTTTGACTGTTTTCACGAAGAAACTTGATATTAAATTAAATTAGGAACTACATTTTTTTCTCATGATGGAACTTGAGAAGACATTTTTGATGGACTGGTCAGGTGTGGTCACTTGACCCCTTGGGTTTAAATTTTATTGGTTTTCTAACTGGAACCAGAAGCAATAAATTGAATAGGTTTGTTCAGATGATCAAAATGGTAACTAGGGAAATAAAGAAGTAATATTTTCAGGTAGTAAAAACTCCATCTCTTTTTTAACTCTCTTGTCTCCTTTAAAAAATACATTTATATTTTAGAAATCTTTTTTGAACATATATATAAAAAGTAAAACTTAACAAAAACACAAACTTGGGTCTCAGCATGTTTTAAATTACATTTGATGTTTTCTTTTCATCCTGTGTAAGGATTTAAAAAGGTTTTTGGTGTCAGTTTTCTTTAAGACAGCAGTTTTGAATTTTTTTTGCTATAAATGTCGAGTCAGTAGAAAATAAGGGTAAAAAAATCCTAATTTTTATAAACATTCAGTTTTTGTAAGTTCATTTAATGTAGGAGTAATAACAGTAAATTTGTCAGTTAGGTTAATATTTTTAAGATGGAAAGATGGCGTAATCCTATACTGTGGTTAGTCACATGTAAGTGAGTGCATAGTGTGAAGGCAAAGACCAGAATTACCAAGAGTTGCTCTGATGTGGAAGATGCAACCATGCATTGCAGAAAAGCAGCGTTTTCTGATGAATTCCATATTGCCGTCATAAAGTAGTGAGGATTTCATGGCAACTTAATGCGATGTAACGTTAGTGGAAAGTGGAAATTGGACTTGTTTACAATTATGGACAGTTATAACTTTAACAGCAACAAAAGCAAAAAAAAAATTTAAAATAAATAAATTTAAAAAAATGTTCACATTATTCGTTTAACATTAAAGGATAAAGATTAATAAAATTGGGCAGAAACCAGTTAAAATATGGTCATATTTATACAGATATTTTTCTGTTATTTTTATTTTTGTTGACTCTTATTTCATTTTATGATGTTTCTTTGTTTATTGTAACATATCATTCTTTTTGTACACTCATACTCTTACCTCCACTTCCCCACCAGTTTTATTTACATATAAATTTGTAATATAGGTTTTTTTGGGTATTCAAAACCATACAAGAGACTTGAAAATGTTAAAGAAACAGTTCTCATGATGATCTTAAGGGAAGATTGAAAAGACTTAACTATGGATCAATAAAAATTATAAACTACTTGTAAAAACAAAAACTATACCCGATATCTATTTAAAGTTAAAAAGTAATTTGCATAATTTTGGAAATATAAAAATAAAAAGAGTCAATAGTTAATGATCATTTTTCTTGTTAAATAAAGTCATTAGACAATGTGAGCGATGGCTAATATGATAATCTTGTTAATCCTAATCCCTCTGCGGGTTGTGCAATTGACGTGCTCGTTTTCTGCACTGTTGCCTCTTGTAATTTTAATGCCTTTCTCTCCCAGCACAAAGTTTGCACGCTGACGAGAAATTCGCCTCTTGGGAAAATCGGAGTAAACCGCAATATACGCCCATCAAGTTTCCTTCTCTGCACTATGGACAACAAGAGATTATCCCTGCTGGGGTTTGTGCGCGTTTTCTGACCTCATTAGTGGGGTTTGTTTGAACTAACTTTATGAATTGTATTTTTGTTTGTCGACTCGCGACTGACATTTTAAAGGTGGTAATCTGTAAAAATTGGTTTATTTACTATTGATTGGTAAAGAAAAAGATTAAATAACTGATGATTTATTTGAAAACTAAAAATATAATCAAGTCAAATTTATATTTTAATCTGAAATGAACATTTTAATGATCAGTTAATAAAGATGATTAAATACCATACTCTCTTACAGCCCAATAAGAATTAAGTAATGAAAAATGGGATAAAATGAAATAAATTGTCAAAGATCCTTAGGTTAAAATATTTGTTTGTTCGAGAGCAATTTTCTTGAATTTAATTTGTATAAGATTCTAGGAAACGATTTTTTTTTTCAATTTTAAAATTTGGATTATTTTTAGCTATTTCTAAACTGAAGCTTTTCTTTGAAATTGAGCAATACTTCTATACCTTAAGGGCATTAACGTAAGGTCCAATTAATAATATTATTATTATTACTAATAAATTTTATAAAACATTAAAAAAATGATTTTTTTGCAATAATTAACTTTTTTTATGCGAAGATATTTAATTAAGCTCTAAATATTAAATAAGCAATTAATTTTTTCAATTTTTATCAATTTTTTTCAGAAGTTAATTATTATCTTAGAAAAATTTTAAATTGAAATTAGTTAATCCTTTCCTAAATCTAGTCTAACCCTTTATCTTTGATAGGGGTTTCAATTTGAAGTTGCTCAGACTAGGAGGTTTGGAAATTGGATCTGGTGAAAAAACGCGAGCACAATTTGCAAAATCAATTGCACATCCTTTTCTTCTGTTCTCAACCTTTGCACATTTCATGTGCAGGTCTGTTTCGATTGTGCCGCTTTTGCATCGTCATCTCATCGAAGAACCACAGTTGAATGGCACTATTTTCTTAAAGAACAAATAATCGGAATTTTTCATTTTGTTAAACATTATGTATTACAACACATTGGAATTGAAAAACATCGTTTCATTGAGTGTTGATAATTTGAATGTAGCAAAAATTAAATTAGTTTTAATTTTAGAGTAACTATGAAAACATAAGTTAAATCTTCTATATAATTTATTTTTGTATTTTTGTTTAATTAGATATCTTATTTTGCGCATCGAAATGGTTTATATGTTATGCAAGCGAGTTTAGTTTAAAATTTAGACAAATGTGCCAAGTAGTCAAAATTGCTTGAGGTGGCACTCATGTGATGGTAGATAATTTGATTTTAGCATAATTTAATTTTCAAAGACTGCAACTGAAGAAAATAATTTGTATGTCAACGATTTTGTTCTTAGATTGACGTTGAGTAATCAATAAATCAATCGATCAATCATTGTCGTAGCCTGCAATTCTAATTAAAATTAAGTTCTATTGTTATGAAAACGTGTGTAAATGTAAACATCAGACGAATATTTACAAGGCAGATGCTAAATATGCTTTTTTTCTGCCGTAGGAGTAGAATTCTAAAAATACAATTTTTTTTATAATTGGGTGACAATTTCTTACAGAATGAATTGCACAGTATATTTTGTTGGAACGTGACAGAATTAGCAATTATCGATTTGGCAAATTACACAAATGGCACTACAGTTCAGGTTTTTTTTAATTGTAGTGGTACATGTACGTTTTTTTAGTAACGTGACTAATTCTGTTTCACATGGAAGTTCTGCAACCGGCTTCTCAATCTTTCGAGCCTGCTCTGGATATATGTTTGAAATAGAGTTAATTTATAGTTTGTGTGGATTACTCGAATGCTAAAATTAAGCAATTTATATATAGTAGAACGTCGCAAACTCATATTTCAAAACAGCCACAAAATAAACACATGAATTTGATTCTATACAATGGAAATGTTATAGTTGAATGGACTTCTAAATTGTGCGTTCTAACCTAACAACAGGAGGGAGTCTTGTAGACAAATTTTTGAAAAATTAATGTTTAGTTGTTGGAATAATATCGTCTTAATTAGTTTCTTTTCAACAAAAACAACAAAAGGGGGTTTTAAGCAGTGGTTTTTAATCGAATATGTGGTTAAAAAGGCTACTTTTCAAAATATAAAAAGAAGAGAATTAAAAAAAACTAAGTTATTTGCAATAAAAACTGCTTGAATAAAATTTTCGTCTGTGCAAAACATTGTTGCAGCTAAACGTTAATTTCTGTGGATTTAATAAATTATTTTTATAAAAAATTGTAAATGGTCACGATATATCTTGTATTTTCATAATAAATTCGACCAAATTTAAAATCACATTTTAAAAAAATTTGAATATAAAAAAATATCGTTTTGCTATTGCACAAACTCACTATTGACATCATTGGTTTATACTGTATGATGCAGTAAAATTAAATTAAATTAATATTTTTTTAATGAAAATAAATGGAAAGCGGCAAATGATATTTGCTTATTTTTATTTGTGTTTATTTACATTCGTGATAGAAATTATAAAATAATTCTGTTTTAATTCATATTTAATAAAGATTTTACTGTTACGAAAATATTTGTTCTTAGACGGATTTACAAAAATTATTATTACAATTAAAGTGAAAGGTATTGAGGTTCTGGAGATAAATAAATGTTATATATACATTATTCGCTCTCTGTAGAGACAAGTAAAGGAAATAATTTATTATGCACGATACGGAGTGAAAATCTCCGCCTGATAATCTTTTGAGTTTGTTTGTTGCAAAAGTAAGGAATTAATATCAGGATAAAACAGAGAGACTGCATTAACCTTTTAAATGCTTTTGAAAAGCGCCACTTATCTTTTTTTTCATTTTTTCAAGAAAATATAGTTAGAAAAATGATTAAAAAATACATGTTTGTTCTAATGCACGCTATTTTTTAATTTTCTTTTACTTATTTAATCAATTAAAAAGCGGTCGTTTATAGCATGATTAAGTTAATGTCATTAGATTTCTTACGGAAGTGGATGAGGAGTCAGGAGGCATTCTCTTCCTTAGTTATGGTAATGACATCTTTTGATCATTTGCTTGTATTAAAGCTGCAAGATACAAACAATGTGCGAGAAAGGGAGCATCAAGCAAGATGACGCTCTCTTTGTGGATGCTGGAAGCTGCTAGAAGGAGCTATTAAGATGCATGAAATTGGCACATTGCTCCGCGTTTGATGCTCGTTTATTTTTTAATCGGAGGTGATAGTAAAACGAGATTATCAGTGAACGCTCTTGCTAATTAATTATATAATAAAATTCGAGCTTGATAGAATGAAGATTGGAATTATAAAGTAGAATGACAAGAAAAAATACTGTGCGTGAATATCAAGGTTGAATGCAGCTTGAATTTGTGTGTTTATTCTTTTTTCTACATGGTTTATGTTGTTGTTGTTGAATAATTTTATTCTTTTGATATCCTCGAATTACCCTTTTGTAATGGCAACTGAGTTTTGTGTATGTGTAAGATGGCTGTGTTTTGTGAGAATGATGGGTGTTTTGTTTATTATGTATTGTTTTAAACGTATATAAAGACGGGAATAAAAATGAATAAAATGTCTGATGATTTTCCTTTTGTTGTACTGTAAACTGTAGAAATTGTTGTCTTTTCTTAGAATCGTGTTGAATGCTCTGCAGTCTGCAGTGCTGTTGCATTGCTATTCAGTACGGATTTTGGAGAAAATAGATGATTTTTTTTTTTGCCGAATTTTGAAGTCAGTAGAAAGTTATAAAATAGGTAAAAGAAATTGGTTTATTTCTCACAATTTCCTATTCAATCACAGTAGATTGAAAATGTCATATAACAATTTTCTATCGCGGAAAGTAGGATTTTAAAAAAGCTACAACAACTAGTAAATACTAATCATACTATCTTTTTTTTGATTTAAGGATTTCCATTATCCAATTTCCTGAATTCAAAGCGCTCGTTTTTATCATTTTGTAGCAAAATTTTAAACGTAATTGCATTGTATTTAAAAGAAAAAGTTGTATTTCGAGTGGGTGCATTGATTTGATAAATATAACACACTTAAATAAAGTAATTTAATTAATAATCTTGATAATTAAATAATTGATGTAACTCGAACTATAAATAAGATCGAGTTTTTAGTAGTAAGTTTTTTGACGTTAAGCTGAGACTTAGTGCAATTAAGTTTTTCACGAAAATGTTAGAATTTATATGTAACAGCTTTTTCGTATTACTAGAAAAGCTGTTCTACTAAGAATGAAACAAGTATAATATTTACATTTCTATTTTGTTTCGTTTCGTTTATTTAACTTGACTTTCAGGACATGTGAGAAAAGATAACTAGTTGAAGCGAGGAGCTTTAATATCCATGTAATTCCACCATTCGCTTCCATCTGCTTGAAATTGCGGACAGTTAGAAACCCTGTTTGAAATCCTCGACTGCTTCTATGGTTTTGATCTGTGGTATTTAATGTGCTCATTAGCATGCTTCCGTGCACGCACCGTTTCCCCTTCTCTTTTCTCTTTCTCAACTGATGCGGGCTTCTTTGTACTCTAGACCGGTGGTCAAATCGACTCTGACATTTCCTTTCACCTAAAACATAAATTGTCATTGGCTCTAATTGCAGTCTGACCGCATTGGTGTCTCCCCTTACGCTGCCAGTAAATCCCTTCGTTCCTTGCTCTTGTTTCTTTCGTATGCACAAAAGCGGCACGGCAGTACTAGATATTTGTATGCAGCTTAGGGATTTGCATGACGGGAGCAAAACAGCGAAATGCTTGGCATGTTTATTGATTTGCACCCTGCATGGGACGGCATGGTCTCAGCAGGTTGCACTGACCTGTGAATAAACGGACCAAGTTCATATAGCGTGTCATATACGAGTGCAACGAGAGAAGTGAATGCATTTTTCTGCATTGCCTTTTATTAGAATAAAAGTGCAATTTCAACTCTGCTTATTCGTTCGTGGTTCTAATTATACGTTTTATACACAAATTTTTGCTCGAGTTTGTTGATAAATGTTGTTTATTTGTTCGTTGGAGGATGGTAGGATGGGATAAAAAAGAGAGAAGTGTTAAAAAGTATTTAATGTAGTTTGAGTTGATTAAGTCGACTTAATTTATGTCAGGAAATTCAAGTTGAGAGAATGAAGTAATGTTGAATGTAAAGTTTTAATGACGTTTTAGTGGTTTAGTTGTTGAATAGATCAAATAAACAGTGCTGTTTAATTTAGTTGTAATTTGAAATGTAAATATTTTATTAAGAAATAATTATTTATTTAAATATTAGGATTACTAGAACGATAGATATCGTATTTCCTGCAATTAAAAGTAGGCTAATAAAGATTGAATTATTAAAATTTGACAGCTTTTATAAGTATACAAATTTTATTCAATAATTTCATGATATTCTCATCTTTGGAATCCTTTTGCATGCAGCTGCCATTAATATTAAAATTAATAAATTGGTACGTAATTATACATAAACTTTGATCCACAATCCTTTGCGGATGCTGGTATTAATAAAATTTTCAACTTTTAGATATATTAAAAAAGATACCTACAGCTATGCCGATCTAGATGAAATATATTGACCTATTTGATTATTTTATTTAGTGTTTACCGAAATTTATCTCTGGCTAAGCTTCAGTACTTTTGACGGAACTGTAGGATCCATTTATAAATCTCCTGGGTTAAGAGCTCTAGTTTAGTTTATTTAGAAAAACAGCATTGACTATTTATGGAATTTATGTAATGGCAGTCTTAAGTTTCAGTTCAGTGGGAATTGTATAATAAGAAAAAATATTAATTATAATTTTAAATGAAAATGAAATTTCTTACGACGATTTATTTATTATTACACTTTCTCTTGAAACATAAACAAAAGATTTTTTACGGGTTTGATTATGCTTATTAAAATTCCGTTTTTTTTTTTAAAAAAAACTGTAAGATGTAATTTTGTAAATATTTGATGACGTTATCGTGGTGTTTCTATTCCACTCAGTTTACGTTTACCTCCATATATAACTGCGTGTGTGTTGATACTTTGAAACAAGATTAATATTTAATAGAATTTTGTATTTGTTTGGCTTTAATTTAAAGTTAGTGTATCAAGCGAGTAAAATGTTAATGAAAAATGTAATCACGGTTTCACAGTTATTAAAGGTTTGTTTTAAAAATGGAGACAATTTTCAATTTATACTTGCAGCAATTTAATTAAGTTTTGATATACTCGATATACTTTACTTGGTTCCAATTACACTGTGTCATCACCATCATTCTTGTGGTTTGAACTCATAAAATAAAGTGCAAAGAATTCTCTATTTTATTACATCATCAAGTTATATAACGATGATGTATTAATGCTAAAAAGTATGGCTGATAAAACTTTTGCTCTATGCAACTTTTCATACAGGCAAACTTAGTAAACAAAAATGACACACCAACTATTGATGTCATAAATTTATTTTCAAGTGAGCCACTGATTTTCCGCATTCTTCACTCTTTACTCCAATTCATTTTTATTTGAGAAAATGCCTTAAATTCTTGAGAAATAATTTCGCTTTCTCCGCCTTTCTCGTGCACTTTTCTCCATTTTAACAATTATTGTTATTGGTTGAAGCAAACCATGTGTTCTGTCATAATTCAATGGCAAAGATTTAAGACTGGGAATTCTTCATACTCGACAAAAACACATTTCATCTTTCTGGTCGTAAGTACCTCATTTGCTACTATGAAATAAATTTAACATTTCCCAATTGGAATAAGTTTTTATTACTTCAAATAATGTTTTCTTTTTTAAATTTAGTGTTATTAATTTAAACTTGAACTTAAAAGTTAAAGTTTAAACTTAGAATTTGCAACTGTTCATTGATTATTATATTACTGTCATGAATTGAGCAAATGTAAAAACTTAAGATGTAAGTGATAAATTTATCATCTTTTGATATATAAATAGGAATTTTAAAATTCATTAATTGCAAATTAATGTTTCTACAATAATTAATAATTGATAACCGATGTTACAGTAAACGTTTAATGTGGTTATTGCTAATCGTGAATTAGCAATTTACCAGCTCCGTATCAGAACTTAGTTTTATCCATTAACTCCATTGACTATTCAAGTTTGCGGGTTGATGATAAGTCCAATGTGGAAGTTAAAGTGCAAACTTCACTTCCTTATCAGTTCCTGTCAGCAGTGCATTTCTAGTTGATGTCAGATTGGTGCCATGTAAATGGGAAAGAGAAGAATGCTCGTGATTCGATTTTTAGTAAAACGAGTTACTCGCTTTATAGTTCTAGTCCCTTGATAATAAGCATGTAATCTAGCTAGTTTTAATTCTATTGGAAAGAAAAGTTTATTAATGCAAATTGTGGCCATATTTTTTATCACAGTAAGTTCGATATTGCTTGCACTCATCTAAGTGATAGGAATAATCTACAGCTACACTGACAGACCAAATGAGAAAAGTAGTCGATATCTGTTAATCAGGTTGACATTAAAGGATTTAATGTCTCTGAGGCTGGGCTGTATTTTCGAAGATTAAATCTCCAGTTAACTATACTATAGTTAAACTAACAGTTAAGCAAACTCGAGTTAAAACATTATTATATTGTATATTTGTGTACGTCTTGTGTTTAGGCTAATCTTTATTTAAAATTAAATCAGTAGCCGCATTCAAAAACTCGTGTTTTAAGTGTTTTAAGTGTTTGTGTTTTGTGTTTGTGACGTCACTTCCTGAAGTG
>JAQFZN010000451.1:0-30029 GCA_034687075.1 Geophilus carpophagus
TCTAATCATTACAATTTAGTTCATATAATATTAATATGTATAATAATATATTTTAATATGTTATTATTATTAGTAATATAAAACATGAAACACGTTGAATGTATAAATTTGGTATGCCACCTGGCAGGAAATGTGTGCAACAAACTTATTTTACAGCGCCAGCTAACTACAATGCTCTTTAAAATTGGTCTTTACCTCTGAGGACATTTGTCCTATTATCGGCACTTAGCGTTGGGCGGGAGGTATAGTACTTGGAGGGTTAATACTACTAATATAATATTTGTTTTGCATATATAGTACTGTCTTGTTCGTTGGTCTGTACCCTGGTGCTTGAAAACTAAAAGTAATTTTACAATTTTAAATGTATTAATGGTGGATAATATTATATTTATTAGTGTTAGTTTTAGTTAATTAATAATTAATTTTTTAATTTTTATTTTGTTTTTGAAACTTTTTTAGAATATCTACATTTATATGTGGATACAGAAATTCTACATTGCATCTCCATTGAGACCATATAGAAAGTCTATATTGCTCAAATGTAGATTTTCAACTTCGTAGAAACGTAGAAAAATCTATGGTTGAACTATATAGACTTTCTATATTGTTTCTATGTAGATGCAATATAGAAAGTCTATATAGTTTAAAGATAGACTTTCTATATCGCTGAGACGTAGCTGCGATATTCATGTTGCTTGGGTTGAAAATAAAAAAAGTTGCTACCATCAATTGCAAAAGATGTCATAAATCGACATATAAATCTAAATTTTCATACGTTGCTAAGCAATAACAACCATCAGTATGTCAACATGCATGAAAATCAATTTTGCACTCAAATTAGTCATAAAGAAATATATTGAATATGTAATTAAGCTTAATGCAAGAGTTAATGTTTTAAAATACCTGGAAAATAAAGTTTAACTTACCGCATTGGTTTGGGTTGATACCTTGAATAAAATAGAAAAAAATGTATTAAATTATGCAATAAAATCCCTAATTTTGGAAATTACAGAACCCAATTATCTTTTGACTCATCCACATACAGTGGAAATCGCTTAACAGGAAACTGTGCAAACGGAAATATATTTCTGTTAAAATAAATATAGATAAAAGCATACAGATAAAATTTTTTACATTTTCCAATCAGCAGGGTTTTGTGCTCTTTCCAATAATGGAATAAAGGTAGCTTTTCAAATTGCATTTAAATTTAATCCATATTTGAATTGCAAACATTTCAGCTTTTTCCATTAATAAAGTTTTTCATGTTGGAGCATTCTAAGACTTAACTTTTTTAAACAAAACAAGCAATGCAGCCTCCAACACTCGAGCCTGCAGTTACCCTTAGTGGACTTATGTCCAAAAGACAGTGATAATTCTTTATGATTGTCGAACATTCTGAACTTTTTACAAAAGTCTGTTTTTGAAGAATGCCGTACATTTACTAGTTTAAGCAACTCCAGTTTAACTTTAAGAGAAATAGCACTTTGTTTACGCCCTGATTTTTCTGCCATTACTCAGTTAAGGGAGATAAATTTACAAATTTTTCATTCTTTAATGAAAAGTTTCTATTATTGAATGAGTGACACTGTTTCTGAAAGTAAGTCATGTGAAATGTTCTCGTGTTAAGCAATTTCGTTCGAAGCGATTTCAACTGTATGTAAATCCAAAAGTAAATTAGTTTCCACAATCTCGAAATTGTTTTTCACTGTACTTGGTAGAATGTTTATATCGACCTGCGTAAAGTTGTACACATTTAAGTCAGAGTTCAAAGTCCATTTCAGTTGAACAGAAAAATTACTCCATTCTGCTAATACAGAAGGATCTTGCAGGTAAACAATTCCATGAAAAGGAGTCACATTAATAACACCTTTTAATTTAGGTTGTTGAACATCTATAGAAAATGTGTACTCAGGTTCCTGCTTTCCCAAATGCATGAGAAAGGGGCCTAAAATCTAATCCAAAATAAGATTACAAATAGAAATATTAAAAATATATATATATTTGTTGTTTACTTTAGTGTATTTAGCTGCGTTCGAATTAATAGATACGTTATACTGCGAAGAAATAGTAAAGTTGTGGGTACTATAGCTATTGATAATAACCAAATCAAGATTAGCCTGAAATTGATAATAAAAATAAAAATTAATCTATTTAAACAAGTTGATAGCATTAAAAATAAAAACACTTGTCACTTACTGTTCTATTCCCATATCTCTCAGACATGTTTTCATCTTCAAAAATAATTGTCATAGGATAAGTTTCACCTTCAAATTCGAACGGTTTTTTAACCTTAACAACTGCATAAAACAATTTAATCAGTTAATATTTAATTTTAATTACTATCACAATTATCACGATTAGTATTCATAAACAAATTTATTCTCAGTTATTTATTCATTTAAAATTGCAATAGTTGATAATTTCATTATTACTAATTATTACCACTAATAATGTAAAACGGAACAGTTTGCGCCTTTTCGATGTGGAAAGATTATTCCAATTGATTTTAAAAAAATAAAAACGCTTCTAGTTATCGTAATAAAGTGATTAGCATTTGATCGTTGTGAACATAAAAAGTAGAGCAAAACTTGCTAAATTCAATTAGATGCTTATTTAATTACAGAACTAGGATTTAGGGGGATTGAAACTAGGGTATTCTGTTGATAAGATAAGAACTGTTATGCTGAGCCACCACTCAACCAAATTCATCCTCATCTGAAGAATACAAATATTTTTTCAAGATTTTACACAAAAATAAAAATGACTTAGAATTTAATAGTGCTTCCATTATCTTAATGTGCACTCGTCAATCTTTAATTTCGTAAAGTAAATTGCTCTAAACCCATCTAGACAATTCAATTAATTCAATTAATTAAATAAACTAAATTAATTTATCTTTTATTTAAAATTAAAAAGAATTAAATTGCTTTTTTTTTGAATTATACAACTTGATGTTTATGAATACTTTATAATTACCCGCTATTCTATAAATAGCATCCGCAATCAGGTTTTTATCAACTAATTCAATATCAAAAAATCCTTTCTCGTCTCCGATCACCTTAATCGTATACTCTGACCTAATCTTATCTAAATCTTTAATGAGAATGTCACTGCCTAAAGGTAAACTAGAACCCTGCACAAAATAAAAAAGAAAATTATTATAACCTACTCAACTAACTACAAGTGACAACAGATGGCGCCTTACAACACGCAATTGTTTAGTCCAGTTAAATTCCACTCTGCCACCATTGGGTAACATTGGAGGATTGTCGTTTACATCTAATACTTTTAAGCAACCCGATCGATAAAACTTTCTTTTTTCTCCATTGACAGATATTACAGTGCAAGTAATGTTGAAATTAAGTTTTGATATCGTCTCACGATCCAATTGGACATTGGTTTTGAGGTCACCTGTCGAACCATTTATACTGAGGAATTGAGACACATCTAAAAAAAATGTTATTAATCTAGAAGCAAGTAATGAAAAACAGAATCAATTTATTACCTTGATTTATGGTGTATCGAACATTGGATTGGCACAGTGACCGGTAAGGAAGATAAGCCAAATTTGCAATTACTTGCTCGGGTAGATTCTCATAAATGTACATGTTGTAAGAAACCGGAAGAAAACATGCTTGTTCTGTTGGATTTTTACAAATTGAAGAGTCCCACTGAGTGAAGCTGATTAGACCAGTGCTTGTAGCTAATTCCATGTTATTCATTTTATTTCGTGCCGACAAAGTGAGGGAAAAATTTTGACCTTATGAAAAAAATATTAAAGAAACTAATTAAGTACTTTGTGGTTGTAGGTAATTAAATCAATAAACATTTGCTTGTGATAATGTAATTTGTTGCAGTTTTATTACTTAATAAAAAAATATAAAGCCAGTATATTACTTTGTCATATCAACCATTTGTGTTTACCAACTGGTACTCTTGGTAATGGGACTGGGTTTTGTCCAACTGACTTTAAGAACATCTCTACACAGTCCGAAGAGTCGAAGCTGAGTTTCTCACTTCTTTCTCCTAATGGGTCACACATAACCTTCATCTAATCTGTGATTAACTGCAACTGCTTCCCTCTGTGCTTGCCAACAGTTCCTTCGGGGGATGAGAAGAGGGATGATGACTAACCTTGACCTTTCTACAATAGGTCTCAGAACTAATTCTAAGATCCCAAGATCACACTAATAGAAAGTCGAAACAAGATTTCGTGGTTGGAAAGCGACTCCAACATTTGTACTTTCATGAAATCGACTTTCCTGAAAGCCAATTTCCAAAAAATGATGTAAATTGTTTCTACTTCCTGTCTGGAAATCCAACAAAAATCAGGATATTGAATGCACCTGTATATTGGTTAGATGATAACCTGACCTAAACCGATGAAGGTTTCTTTCTTTGAGTTTTTTTATATAAGATTTTTAAAATTACTTTTTTTTCAGGAAATTATTAAATCATGTGTTCTTATATATGAATTACTTGTTAAAACAGACTTGTTGCCTAAAAAAGTGCTCAATTTCAAAAAGAAATAATTTATAAATCTTATTTACTTTTAAAATATCAGAAATGATAAATTTTCTTTTGGATTTAATGAGAAAAATTTCACATTATTAGTAAATAAAAAAGATTGTGTCATCACAACAAATTTTAAATCTTTTCGTACTAAACAGTTATTCCAGAAGATATATATTCATTTTTGGAATTGTTTCCAATTTTGCAATGTTATTTAAAGCTTTAATCTAAAGTTTATTTACAAATTCTTTTTTCATAATACCTACGTGATTACTGAATAAATAAACTCAATAACAGTATAGTTTATTGCTTATTTTTACTGTGCTTATCTTAATTTTAGTACCGTACTAGAAATTTTAATTATAAAATTACGCAATGAGAAAGTCATTCAACTTTTAAAAAAAATGTGAATAACTTTTCCTATTGTAATAATATTACCTTGATAGAGATTTATTTATCTGTTTAATTTCATTCTATTATTTCTAAGTTTTCACAACAACTAACTTTTAAACTAAATTAAAAGAAGTGATAAAGGTAAAGAGATTAAAATGACACAGAATAATCTCTAATTGTACTTAAATTATATCAGTTTGTAAATGCAGATTAAATTTTAAATATTAATAACAATTTCTAATTTAATTCAATAAAAATTAAATTATTTCTATATTTTACCTTGGTATGAAGGAGTGATGAGTGAATTCAAGGAAACATTTCCGGTTTGAGGATCCACTTGGATTTTGTGCAGTGCTGGATTAATGGTATCTATTGAATACATCCAATCTATACCATCCTCATCTTCAGCACTTCTTACAGCCACCAATCTCAGCAGGGAACGGTTAATGGAAAAGTTGAAAGGCACGCGTACATGCCACGACGGGAGAGGAAAGTAGACACATGATACTGAAAAACAAACTTGCATTAGTACAGCATAATTTCACAAGATTGCTGTTCTTATTCTAATAATAGCACGTCATAGTTACATTAGACTGAAGCTGATGTCTAAATTAAATTGACATGAAATTTTTGAAAAATTATCAGACTTATTATGACTGACAACTGAGATGCATCTATTTATTATAGGTGACTCCCTCTATTGAGTAAAAATTGTTTCACACATTTCTATTTATCGAGCGTTGTTGTGAATGATGATACAAAATGAAAAGAGCAGTTAAGTAGTTAGTGTGGGTTTTGATTAAAGTGAAAATTTGCTCCACTTAGATTAGTTCTGTGAAGTGAGAAAAGAACAAACAAGTTTTTTTTCTGGGAGATTTTACTTCATTATTGTTTGATTTCACTTTCCTCTACACTCTGTTTACAACAACATCGATTCAACTCCGATTGGCTATTAGTCTTTAAGCAGATGGTTTATTCCTCAGAAAATATACTTTTCTTAGGTGTAATATGGAATTATAATAACGGAACTTTATAAAATAATAATGCACAGATTAATCAAAATTTTCATAAAATTTTATACATAAACAAAGTGAAATGAAATCCGTAAACAACATTAATTCAATCACCCATTCATTCTTCCTTCCTTGCAGAAATCAAAACAGGTCTGCACAACACAATAGAAGCAAAACCGCAAATAATTAACAAGTGTAATATTTTAATTGCAACATTTATTGCAAATAAGTATGTAAAAATAACCTTTTTTCCTGGCAAATGACAAACTCATTATTGACATGAAAATTCAAAATGACATTATCATTACGTTTCAACCAAAATAGATTAAACCATTAACGTGCAGTCGAAATGGATTAAGTCTAACAAGTTGAAGACGTATATTTGCAACGTTAAGAGATTGCTTGTTATCAGTTGATTAGCTCGAGAAGGTTAATGGGTTTAATAATAGAAGATTGCATCTTGAATAATTGTATTTCCATAACAACACCGGCATCCAGTCGCCCACGACAATTGATTTCTGTTACACGTTGTGGATTTTGATCTTGTTCTTTTTTACGACCGCGTCGTAGGTAATTAATTCACGACTGTGCTCTAATATAACACAGACACATATTTGTTGTTACAGAACAGAATCTATAATATGAAAATAAATTTAAATTAATAAAATTTGCTAATTTTCGTTTGAAGTTTGTATATACTTTTAACTAATTTTCACTTTCCATATAGAACCGTGTCTAATTTAGCCTAATTTCCTCAAATTCCATTAGTCATTGCACTTAAACTTGTTATAAAAGTAGTAAAATCGATTTTAATCAAATATTAATGAAAGTGAAATTACTCAGAAAGAAAAACTATGTTCTTTGCTCAGTTCAGAGAACTAACTTAAAATAACGATTGGTTTTAGTGTACTGTACTATAAATAGTACTTCCTGTTGAGAGATATACTGTACTGTGTGATGTTAAATCCGAGTAAATATAAGAATTTAACTTCGATCCCAGATTGTGTGTACTAAACAAACAAGTGGATATTAAACTAATATAAGACACTGTGCAAACATTCGTAATAATGGTTTTACGAATTACAAATTACAAATATTAGAAAAATAAAATTCGTTGAAAATCGATTCGTAACAAAGATTCGTGCGTACATTGTGCAAGCTGGCCTGGGAGAATGCAGCATAAAAACATGTCGATCTATCTTTAAAAAAATGGCGACTGCAATTTAGATCGTTTGATCAAAGACGCATGCGCACTTTGAAATTTGGAACGTGTGCAATACGAGTAATAAAATAAATATTTTTTAGTAATCTTTATATGAAGCATTCATATATTTGAATATTTGCACAGTGTTTATTATGACAAACGATTACCGTATTCGATTTTATTCAAATTACAAAAATATCCAAAGTGAAAAGAAACTGAATTTAGTCATTTCACAATTAAAATACAGACCATAGAAGCAAGTATTTGTTATTAGGGAAGACAATTTTATATTAAAACCTCATATTTTTAATTTGTAAAGTGATACACTGAAATATCTTACAAAATGATATATAAACATCCAGATATTATTACAAATATTTTCTATATAAAGTTTTTAGCTCATTTATCTTCCTTTTTCAGTAAACTGATCTTCAACAATCATCAGTAATTTTAGTAATTCTCAAAAAAGCATAGAAGAAAACAAAATCTATTTATCATCAACCAATCAAACATTGCACCATATTATTTTATTCATATCAAAATGTTATCTTTTTAATCTCTCAATTTACATTCAAATAATCTAATAAAAAATCTAAATCTTTTTTGTTATCAAAGTTCACTAAAACTGTTGACTTAAATTTGCTTAGTTAATTTCACAATACTTTGTTGAATAATTAAGCAGCGATTATAAAATAAATATAAATTAATTGGAATAAGTCAACTCACATTTTCATCAATTCAATTATGCAGCAAAAGCTAAATGTGACTATAAAGCTAAGTAAACAACTTTAGAGCAAAGGCTTAAGCTTCTAAACTAAGCTCATTAAGTAATTATTTGCATAAAGTTTCTCGAGTAATGATTAATGTACACTAAGCAAACTGTGCAAAGTTTTTGTAAGATGAGTAATTCTTTTCTTCATATATCTACAGGCGTTAGATATTTTGTTGAAATTTTATCGTATTTAAGTCTTGAGTTGATGTTGAATGTTTAATGTAACTAAAGATGTGCTATATAAAATTTCATAGAAATCTTACTTTTATTTTATTTTCAAACAATCAACGGCCATTATTTATTTTTCTAGTTATTGCCCAATAAACTTCAATATTTTATTTTTGAAAACTAAAAGTGTTTTGAATTTTTATTTAATAATTTTTGTTGTTTCTTTTATTAAATAAGTTATTATTCATCTAATCAAATTAGCGATGTTAAAAATTTTAATTAATTTTGCCTATTATCAAAACAAATTCTTAAATTCTCAAATTCAGCAGGAAAAAATGTCAATTTCAATTCATTTTTATGTCAATTTTTTATTTTCACTTAAAACATCCAAAAGAAAACTAAATTAAAATCTTTTTTTATATACAAACTTGGTTTAAATTAAATCCCCTGTCATCTATCTTCATTTTATCTTAATTTTAATAAACAAACAATAATCCACACATTTTTCCATCCGAAACTTTCCACAGGAAAACTCGACCCATCAATCATACCTGTTAAAATCCCTTTTAAAACTATTAATCAAATTTTCTAGCAATTTAAAAAAAAAACATAATGAAAATTTCACTTAATTGATTACATCAATTAAAGTTAATTAATCTCCATTTAAAACAAAATGGCATTAATGTGTTCATTAATTAGCCATAAATTAACATTATTTATTTCATCACAACATATTTTGTCTCATCCTATTCCCTTCAACTTTAACCCAATTTATTAAACTAAAAATTATTAAGTACACACAAAACCACAATGGCATAACGTTGAGAAAACCACAGACAGACCCCACCCATGACACAGGTTGCTATGCTACGCACAATTCCATTCAATGGCGCTCTATGTACGAGTAGAAAAATACAAATAACAATTTTCATTTGTATATAAACGTTTTAAGCCATTTTTTATTGTTATTTATAAATACATAATACCCCATTTTACTTGCACCTGATTCTTTCGTGTAGGATTTCACACCAGTCAGCAATTGCAGTGAAGTCACACAAAGTGTAAATTTCTAAACCAATTTACACCACGAAGTAAATTCAATGACCTAGATGGTTAAAATGAATAATTTGGCATTTAGGAAACAAAATTTCTTGTTGAATTGTATTGCATGAACCAGGAAATCATTTGGATACTTTACTTTCATCCTCATTCCCACATTTCTATGTAAGCAAAGGGAAAGCTAAAAAATATATAAATATGAGTGAATTTTATGGTTGTCATTTGTAAATGCTTTTGACAGATGTTTTAAGGCTTTAGATAACGAGGAAGTATAAGTAGATATAAGTACTACAGGTGGTTGTGGAATTGCATATACAATACCTAAAGCTTTTAGTCAATAATAAGTTTGGGTAATCTGTAGAAAATAAATATAGAAATAAAATGTATTAGAATTTTTCCAACTATTTTTATTGTAGCAAAAATTAATTAATAATTATTAGAAATCTTTATCTAAATCTTATAAAGATATAAAGAAAATTTCACAATTGATTTATAATTAAATGCTCCTTATTCGCTTAACGTAATTAGTTATACAATAATTTATACTAATTAGGAAATATAAAATTCTGTTCCCTTAACATCAAATATTTATGAGGCAATAATATCTGTTTGTTTCCGTAATTTAGTAATTCGTGGAAAATCTCTTTGATAATGCTAAGTTGTACATCACTTGGCTTTCAAAGAATTCAAGTCATAATAATTAGCCTTAAGTGTGAGATTTGCAAATCATGTATTTTTTGGACCGTTAGACACACCTTTTTACTAAGAAAATCGACTCAAACTTGGGGAGTTTTATAGTTTCTTTTATAGTCCAAAGATGATATGCCGGGAATTTCCATGCAAACCAAGCATGTAAATATTTTTTTTTGTAATAAAACATTTTATTTCTAAAAATTGTCTCAGAAGTTTGGAAAAACACAGTAAAATATTGGTATTATTACATTTGAGTTATAATTAAGATATTCCACTCAAGTGAATTATACAGGATTTGAATGGACAGCTGATCGCGAAAAGAAAAATTATTTTTACAGATTTTTAATTAAGGATAATACCAGAAGATTTGCAGTATTATTTCATAAAAATCAAAGAAATAAGTAGGCTTTCATAGACAAATTACGTAAAGATCTGCTGTAACTTTCCGAGCTCTAATAATAATAGTAATCATTACTATTAAAAAATGTGATGTTTACAATATTATTTCAAATAAATTAAAAAACAAATTTTCTTTTTAAATATAATAGACATTCTCGATTACCCCATTACTGCCATTAGAACAATGAGTATTTAATTACTTAATGAAAAATGTCAATAAACAAAATAAAGAAAACACATTATTCATCAACAAAACAACTCACCTCCATCATTTTCTTTCAATCCAACACAAATTGTGATGTAATACACTGCACTTAAGATGATTCAAAACAATTCTATTAAACCCAATCAGCAATAACTAAAACAAGAAATTATCAAATTATAGTAAAATTTTCAAAACAGTAACCAAGGAAACGGTACACGAAACATTTTTATTTTTATTACAATCTGATGGTGTCTTTACTCAACTCTTAAAACAAGCTGGCTAAATCACTACAGCAAACACGTGTGCACAGATACACAATTATGATGACCCTTGGTGCCATTTAAAATAGATAAGATTAGGATATACTCTTATATAACCATAGAAACTGATATTTTGCTAAGTAATTTCATGACGTCATTTAATTAATGTGTAGGTATAATTATTAATACATTTTCTTCAGATATCAAATTCTAATTTTTATTTTACATTTTACAAAATTTCATAGTTTGTAAAATGGTTATCTAATAGAAATTTATTATCAGTTTAAAGCTCTTCAACTGTTTTTATAATGTGTAAATTAGAAATAACAAAGTTCGGCTGTATAAAGTTGTATATCATTTACATTGAAAGCAAACATTACCATATTTCAGCTGAAATAATATCTTAAAATAGAAAAAAAAATTGCAATTTTCTATTGTATTTATTTCAGTTCCCCAAAGCCTCAGATAATAAAGAATAATAATAAAAAAAAAGATGCAAAGTTAATGAGAATCATCATCCATATGCAGGAAAACAAAATCTAATAATCTGCTGATTTCAGGTTTACCACAAGATTAAAGAACAAACAAAAAAAATGTTTAACATAATTGTAAATTTTAAAATTTGAATTCTCCTTATGATGTAGAACATCTTTAAACCTGAAGTAGCTATTTAATAAAATCATCCAGTGACGTAACTATTAAACCCGGTTAAGGAATGTTTAAGGGCCCAAGACCCAAGTATATTCACTGCAAAAATAATGGGATTTCCGTATGGAAAGATGTATGGAAAGACGTATGGAAAGATGTGTGGAAATTGTATGGAAAGACATATTTTCCACACGAAAAGTATGGAAAATATGTCTTTCCATACCATTTCCACACATCTTTCCATACGTCTTTCCATACATCTTTCCATACGGAAATCCCATTATTTTTGCAGTGATTATTGACCTACGACCTATGTAATTTTAACTTATATTTGTTTCATCTATTTGCTCTTATCTGATACACAACAAAGGTGAAATTGGTTTTGCCAATTCTTTAAGTGAGATCTGAATTTGTAGAACATTTTAAGACAAATTAATGTTCATGAACTAAATTTAGTTTAAAAAATATAAAAATATTTAATTTTAAAATTCAGATTAAACAAAGTGGTTTCTTCTTTGAATCTGCAGATTCAATGTTGAATAATAATGCTTACTTTTTCATAAAAAAGTCATTTTTTATTTAAAATTAAAGTTAAAACTAATACAGTAGATAAATATATATACTAAGAATTCTTACAAATGAATATTATTTTCATTCTTATCCTACTAAAAATATAAATCTGAATGAAAAGTAATGTGTACCTAACTGCTTCATTCATTTTCTTAAGTCAACCATAAAAGAAATTAGAGTTGAAATGATCTTTCCTATGAAAAATGCACAATTGGAATCAATTGCAGCACCAATTGGGGATTCGCGTGAACCATCATCTCCCACAATCGCACAACCACAGAACATAAAAAAATCGTCAATTCAACTGGTTTCTATAGAAACCTATACTGATGAAGGTGTGCATTGGATGCTTCTATCAGGATAATAAGGGATTCAACAAAAAACATATTTAGCAAAGTCAATTTTCCGTTAACTCTTTTAAAAAAAGAAAAACAAAAACAAACCTATAAAAAATAAATAAAGAAATGAAAAAAACTTGTAAATTTTATCTGAATAAAGCAAATTAGTTTCGACATTTTTATTTAAATTATATTTCCTTCATATCTTTCCTCCACTGTGATGGCTTTATTTGAACAGACACAGCTAACTATTCGCCTCAAAGTGGTAAACAAGTTCATCAACATGGTCGCCAACCAATAAGGCTTAATTTTCTTGTTGGACTTCAATTTTAACCCATTCATGACCAAAATATACAGTAAACTTCAATTAAAGATCTCTACACATTAACGCAGAGTTCCTTGACCAGTGTTTTGTCCTGATAATGACATTAATAAGTCGAACATGTTTTTTTAAGAAAAGAAGCGCCATCTGGTGTCAGGCATGGCAAACAGCACCAGATTGCGTGCAGCAAAGAATGGTCGAATCCCAGCGGACAAACTTTTTCGTCTATTCACAATCGATTCTTTGCGATTATGATCATATATTTTTTTTATTTCAAAGAAAAGAAATTAAGGTTTTATTTGTTTCAATTTTGTAATTCAAAATCCGTTATAGTTTATAGATTTTCTTTGCCATTAAATATTTTTTGTCCTTTGATGTTGGGCTTTTATTGATAGGGTTTCACATAATACAAAGATTTAGCTGGGTTATCGACCTGAATTTGAGGGTGGAGTTAGTTAGGAATCGATGATAAGGTGGGGAAAGATGGCATTTGTAATAAGGGTTGGTTTTATCTCATTAATATCAAGGGAATTATATTTTTTTCCCACTTTTAAATTATGAATTTATGTTTTGTAATTTATTTTTTAATGTTTATTTTTCTGTTTCGAAATAAAGTGTAATGAACTTGTTTGTTATGATGTTATGATGTACACAGAAGAGAAATAATTACTCTTGCCTTATCCGCACCAAAGAGTTTTACTTACGGTCGCGAGAGAAACATTAAACCATTAATTATAGACACCTGAGTGCATATTTACACATACATACTTTTCGCTTTCGGAATTGGAGCATCAATCATAAATTTCAATTGGGTCTTAGATGAATATCAGCAAATTTGTAATGCAATATATAATGAATACAATACACATTTCAACTGTATGCAAGTGAAAAATTGTAATATCGATTACTAAGTAAATGTTTTGTTATTATTTTCCTTAACTAATAAATTGTGATTTTTATTTTCTTTTTCATATTGTACTCAAATTTTACCCAATAAAAACATAAAAAACCTTGTTAAGAGTAATAAACGCAATAAATAAAGCGTAGAATTCAATGTCATAATAAAAGACTTATAAAAGTAGCAATTGTAAAGCCATTACTAAAGTAATGGCTGACTTTTGTTCTTGATGGTCACCTCGTTAACAGCAATAATAATAAAGGTGACTGAAAAGTTTGTAAGCTATCCGAAAAGTTAAATTTAACTTAAGTGTTGTAGTTTTTTTTAATGAGTAGAAGCTCATACTAAAAAAGATTTATTATGCACCACTTGCTTTGTAATAAAATACAAAAACACTACTACACATTATATACCCCTACCCATAAATAAAATGTAAGACACAGGTGCAACGCTATTGTTTTAGAAATTGATTACAAAACTCTTACCACCTTTTATAAATAATTTTTTTAAAATATTTTATATTATGATAATTTTTTAAAATAAAAAGTAGTTAAAAAATATAAATTGATTTTGCTTTACCTGGGATGCAAATAAAAGCGCTTATAACGAGCCAGAGCAGGTGGGTGGGGACAGTCATGGTTCCATGAAAAGATGTTGGGAACGCGCCAACATACTCGCACAGCACGACTAGAAGTTGCTGAAGCTAAACTGCATCTGCAACTGATGAAACGCACGCGATAGTGTAAGCCAATTGACGTCACTCCAACACTAGCGCCTCTTCCGGCAGTCAATTCAGGTGGTCGACGTGAGGGAGGGGATTTAGTTTAGTGAGTAAAGGTCACTGATATTGGGAGTATAAATACAATTTAAGGTCGCTATAAACAGGATGGACTTACAGGGAAAATTTGTTTAAAAATTAAAAGGAAAAAGTTTAAAATTGAAAATACGTAATAAAATGGGAATATTTTTTCAATTAACACATAAAATTGTGATGAATTGACATGTTATTGAGTATATCGAAGGAAACATGTTTTAGATGACGTCAAATAACTTTTTATTCTTATCTTCGTTTTGATATTTAAAAATTAAAATGATCTAATTCTTTTCATCTGAATTCCAAACATCAAACAAAATAAATTTATGTTAATTTTAAAATAAAAATCAGTTTCATAATTTTAATTAAAATCTAATATTTGCTTTCTTCTACATTTATTTTAATCAATAACTTTTATTACTTTGAGGACAAATATTGATAAAAATTTCCCACCACTTGTTATAGATTACTTTTTAATGTCAAATGACACAATTTAACAATACAATATTAATGCATTTAGTATTTTTAATGTAATAATTACTTTTCACGCCATTTATAATGCTTGTGTAACAGGAAATAAATATAAATTGCTTCTCATTCTACTTTGTAACGTAATAACATAACACAATTCTCTTACCATTAATTTCAGTAACAAACGGATACTATATTACATCAATTGACCTTTACTATTATTAGAAAACAGTATTGGAAAATAATACAGGATGCAAAATAATGTGCAAATCTAAAAATAAAATAAAAATAAACAAAAGGAAAAAAAAAATTGTCTGTTCAATGAAGCATGCGATTAAAGACTGCTTTTTTGCACCATTTTTTTTAATGAACTACGCCCTCGTTGCTGACACTTGTGCCACTTGGGAAACGACGACAGGATATACAAGTTGGATCGAGAAGCTCAGCAATGGCAAACAAGAGATTTATTTGTTACCATAGAAATGACTTTTGATTGAAAATTTCGAAAAAAGGAAATCCCGTCCCGTTGCAACACTTGAAGTATAATTAAAACACATTAAGTAAAGTAATCAATAGTTGTTAAAAACGAAAAAATAAAACGATAAGAACCTTGTAACCATGGTAATTTAGTGTAATTTTATCATTTTGTAATATAGAGAGATTATTTTTAAAGTTCTCACCTGCCATGTGAAGTGTATGTTCGTGGAACTACATCGATTGAGTAATTTTTGTTTAGACCCGAACACGTCATCGGTGTGTAATTGGACGGGTGGGAGTTGGACAAAAAAAAATTAAATGGGGTGGATTTTCCTGTTTTTCAGGGGTATTACGTGCTTTATGGTCAACTTTAAGAGATTTGGCTGCTTTCCAAAGGGAGAAAAGATACTACAATTTTATCTAAAACTTCATGAAGTGTCTGTTTGCTACATTTGGAGAATAATTTTTAAAAGCGGCCCCCTGGACATACTTCTGTGCAAGGCACGGATCTGATGTTTCAGTTAATTAAGAGCCGTGATTAAGGGTCATTTGCAAGCACTGAGTGTGGGATTTGGAGTCTGTGAGAAATGGATTCTGCCTTCTGGTTAAATAATCCAGTTATAAATGTGAAAAGAATTTTGATTTTTGATTTTTTTTATTATTTAAAAAAATATTTTTTATTATTTTGTATATAATGCTAATATTTGTATAGCAATTTTTATATAAAACCAAATTGAGGTAATTTTAGTATTTGATTAATACTGTATTTAATTATTTTAATATACAATTATTTGTAAAAAGTAACTAAAAATTACGCACGTTGTGATAAATTTAACTTAGTTGCTAAGATATTTCAATAATATCTTAATTTTACATAATTCACTATAATTTTCAATTTCCAAATCCTCTTTGACATCACATTATATTTTAAACAGATAGTTAAATAGAAAAAGTAGATCAATTTTATATTATTTTTATTCATTATTAAGTATTACAATTTATACATATAAAATATTAGTACAAAAATATAAAAAAATATATAACATTACAATTATAATACAAAAATTTACATATTTATATATATTTATATATATTTATATATATTCATTTTTAATAACCATGCCCTCCATGACCTCCATGACCACCATGCATATGATGTTTGGCATGATGTCCAAACGTTTTATGATAATCTCCAGTATCGTGATGTTTACCGTGATGATCATGATGTTTATGATGCGATCCCTTACTTCCTTTATGCCCGGTATGTTTGTCATGATCTCCATGGTGATACTTCTCATCCTTATCGTCATTATCGTGATATTTCTTGGAGTGATGGTCATCCCAATATTTGTCATATTGCTCATACTCTTCTTTATGATGAACCTTCCTGTAACCGTCTTTCTTGTGTCCTTTATCATGATGTCCCTTATTACCGTGATGTTGATGTTTGTGCCCCTTATGACCGTAATAATCAGTTCCATACTTCTTCCAATAATCATCATGATCGCCATGTTCTTTAGACATTTTCCCATGATCACCGTAACTACCATGTTTCATGTGATGCCCTTTGCTGCCGCCATGATGATCATAACCATGTCCGCCATGATGTCCATGATGGCTAGAAGCTGAAGGCATCAAATCAAAAGCTGGGTGTTTTTTAAGCATCACATGACCATTAGGATCTGGATCGGATCTCGTTACATGAATTAGTGTAATAATTGCAGCAGATATCAATACAAAACTCTGCAATGTAATAATAAAGAAATATAGTTAGAACTAAAATCAATTAAAATATCATTAGAAAAGTTAACAAGTGCAGAAATCATTAAATTTTGTCATTATTATAAATTTAAATTGTTTCTAACACAAAAATTACTTGTAAACTTTATCAATTTAAAGTTAAAATTAATATGAATTAATAGAAAAGTAAACAAATCAAAATACAATGGAAAATTTTTATCCTATAAATAACGTTAAGCAGGAAAGCTCAGGGGTAGCTCACAACTAGTGTGTAAACAAGTGTGTAAACAAAAAGACTAAACCCAACAAATAAGCTAAGTAGTTATATTTCTTACCAATCTCATTTTGCTTGTTATTTTTCTTGTTGTGTCTTCTAATCCTGTGAGCTTATGATTCGATGGTAACTAGCTGCTGCTTTTATACCTAGAAATTGGCCTAGATATTTTCTTTGGCTGAAATCAGCCATGCATGGAATTCGCATTGGACTCATGTTGTTTTTCAATGAAATTAAAAACGTCACGTCAAGTTTGAAACGTGAAATCTCTGTTTTACTTTTCTGTTTTCTTTTTTTTTAATAGTTAAAAAAAAAAGTAATAAAGAATGACAAAAGTGTGTTGTCCTCAAGTCCAATCAACTTTTGACGAAGAAAAGTTGAACGAAAGCATCATAATGTCACCTTTGCCATTGGAGAGATAAAAAATATATATTACATTTCTGCTACTCACGCTCAATTTACTGTAAAATCAATTTCTTTTTTTAAATTTCAATTTGACTGTGGAGAAAAAAGAAAAGAAAAATTGTGTCATGTTACATGAAATTTACTTTGACACCGTTTTCCTTGATGACTTTCGCCTTGAAATTATATAATTTGAAATTTATAAATATTTATAAAGAAAATTAACTCATTTTTACGATTTAAATGAATTAATCCTCAAATCGAAATAGATGTTGAAGGCAATTATAGTTTTCTTTCTTTCTTTTTAAAATTTTTAAATTTAAATTTTAAATCCCGTGTGTTCGCAGAAAAGCTGAACAACAGGCGGAGCTTTTACTAATGAATCAGGTTTGTGATAAGTTTAATGGCGAGTGTGTGTGACTGAGTATACAGGCGCCTAAAGTAAAATTTGTGGGGTTTGATAACCCCCTTGTGATAAATGAGAAGTTTGGCTAATGAATGAAAAAAGTTGAGACTTAATTAACATGAATTTCTAAAGCAACGACATTTAGATGAATTTGAGACATAGAAATGTAAGGATTCTTTTAATTCAAAATAAATGACGACGTTTTCAATTTCGTCTGATATCAACTTTTCATTTATATAATTAGAAATTAATTGTGCGTGAAAAAAATAAAGTTTAATTTTAAAATATCAAAAAAATTTCATTAATAAATAAAACAAAAAAATCAATAAAGTAAAAATATGAATTTTCTAATCTTTTAAAAATGCAATTAAATGCGTAAAAAAATGTTTTGGGTGAATGAATATTTTGGCTTATAATTTTTACCTAAAAATTACATAAATTGAAAGGGATGGTGGAAAATTTTATGCTCGAATAACGCCATCTGTCCGCAGTAACGTACTTCTACTCTTTTTTATACATCAAAAGTTCGTTAACCTCATTGAGAGTTAAACCAACAGTCAATGAACTAAAACAGTTTTCTCTTTTAAAAGAAAACTTTAAACAAAAACAAAACAGTCATAACTCAAAAAACGAAATAAAATCCATTAAATTATATATATCAATTTTATTGATTTCTAAACAGCTTCCATTTACAAATCCTCAAGCAACAAATTTGTTTAAAATAAATACAATAAATAAAAATTCCCAATTTTTCACCATTTAATGGTGGTGTCCATGATGATCATGATGTCCATGACCACCATCATGATGACCATGACCACCGTGACTGTGCTCATGATGTCCACCATGATGTTCATGACCTCCCTTATCGTGATGACCGTGATGTCCATGATGTCCATGATGATGTCCACCTTTGTGACCGTGTTCATCGTGATGATGTCCGTGATCTCCATGATGGTGACCACCCTTCTCGTGGTGTCCATCGTGCCAACCACCGTGCTTAGCATGATCCCAATGTTTGTCGTGACCACCTTCTTCTTTCTTGGCGTACCATTTCTTCCAGTGATCCTTGTGATGTCCGTGATCGTGATGACCGTGATGACCATGTCCCTCATGATGTTTGCCGTGATCCCCATGTTCATCGTGACCCCACTTTTTCCAGTGCTCACCATGTCCACCGTGGTGTTCGTGATGATCTCCGTGATCTCCATGTTCGCCTTTAAAATTCAAATTAACCGTTAACACCCAACATTTTCACGTTATCAGCCATTTAATTCACCATGTTTGTGATGTCCACCGTGTCCACCATGATGGTCTTCGTGATGTTTGTGCCAATGATGGTCATCATGATGGCCGGCTGCGGCGACCAAATCACCTTCAGCTGCTGCTACAGCGTAATCATCTTCTTCGCCTTTAGACCCAACAGTTACTGATAAAGCTCCCAAAAGAAGGAACCACAAAAAGAGGGAAGATGTCATCTAAAATAGAGAAAAGATCAGTTTGCTGTGTACACAATTCAATGTGTACAAATGCTCACTCTTGATCGAAGTCCTAAAACCTTTTTAGTGATTGAACTTGCTTTGCACAATGATAACCCAACAGTAAGACACCTTTATATATGATAAGCAAGTTCCATTTTTCCCTTAATTTAACTACTTCCGGTCTAGGCAGTACAGTATGACGCATCAGTTTGGTCAAGCTCCGAAGAATTTAGGTCGTATACGATATTAAGCTGATTGTTTTCGATTTGATTAGTGTCAACAAGTTGATCTTCGATTCACTCGAATTAATTTTGAACTGTAAAAAATAAAAGAAGATTCCATTTTTAATTTTAATATTTTATTTATTCAATTGAGATTTTATAATAGAATTTTATAACAGAATTAAAATATGGATTTATTTTATTTTTTTTTTACTAATTATGATGTAATGATTCAATAATTGATGATTAATTTGCAGTGTACTGTTGTACATGTCTCTGAAACAAAATAGCTTGAAATGCTTTGAACTACAAATCCAGATTCACTCGAGTGAAAGTAGATGTCTGTCATTTTAAAAAAGAAAAAAAAGTGAAAAAAATTACTTAATGACACCAGTTTATTAAAACTGTCCTCACGTGTTGATCACAAAGTTCCTTAACCATTACTCGTAACTGCAACAAACCATTTCCTCATTCTACTGTACATTCCCCCAACAGTCGCCATCTTTTTTTACATTACCAAAATTGTCAAAAATCAATAGAAATAAACTCAAATAAATTTAAAAACATCAATTGCTTTCTAACTCATAAAAACCTTTATTGACACTATTCAACAACCCATAGAAGTAGTGCAAAAAAAAACATTTGAAAAACTTTTTCCATTTCCTTCTATTGATTTACTCTAAAAGATTATTCTAAAATATAAATAAATAATCACAACTTAATATTTAAATATAAAATGAGGAAAAAATTTCAATCCAATTCTTTATTATGGTTATATTCAACTTCCATACCAATCATAATAACATCATTCATAATTCAAAGTTTCATTCATATCTAAGCTGCATCATTCCAAACTGACAAAATAATAATAATAAATAATAATACATTTCATTTCGTTCATATCTTTATCTTCCTCACCTTTAAACACTATTTCCGTGGTTTGCAGTGAGCAACGGTTCTTTTTATTGCCACAATGTGATCTCACGTAGATTGTCTCAGGTGCTTTGGCACATAATTTTACACATTAACTACACCATTGAGCGTTGTTCGTGTAAATGTAACTTTTCTTTTAGCAACCAAGTCATAAAACCCACATACATCACACGTAAAGGTTAAAAGCAAAGAGAAAATAAAATGAAAATTAAATTGTAATTTATTTTTTTTATTTGTAATTGTACACTGTAAAGGGCAATAACCTAATTGGATTGATTTACCCCACTGAGTGTATCAAATCGATATCTATTAGAGAATCGCACGTTTTATTACAAAAGATGTTTCTTTGCCACGTGCCTTTCGACCGCTGGTTCGACTTGGCAAAATCGGTCAGCCATATAACTCGGTAAAGACCAGGTGACTGGAACGTGAATGCGTCACTAGGTGTACAAAGAGAAGCTCAAAGATCCGACCAAGCGTAGAACAACAGTGGCAAACGTTGACGAAACACAACTTTAATCGATAAGAATTCGAAATGAAGTCTTTAACGGTAAGTTTACTAGGAAAAACATTTATACAAAAAAATAATAACATTTTTTTAACCAAAATTATTCATTTCAGTTGGTTTTATTGCTCTTTTCACTTGACCTAATATCGTGTGAAACACCAACAAGCGTTCTCACTACATCAACCACACCTGATCAAATACCTATTGAAAGCCAACTTCCGTTAGTAGCTCAAGTTGAGAGCACAACTTCGACATCTTTGACTCAATCACCGAAATCGATCAAAACGAAAACGATTAAACCGAGTTGTAGAATTGTCTACAAAACCATCAAAGCACCAACCAACCAACGCTCGTCAGGAAAGGATAAGAAGCTCACAATGGCTTGCACTGTTTGCAATTTCAAAGGGTATAAGGAAAGTTGCGTCTACACCGACAAAAAAATCGTAAAAGATAGTGATACGACAACACCCTTAGCTCAAGAGTCCCGTCAAAGTGCCGCAATAAAGTCCTCAACCGAACCCTTCGTGCAAAAAGCGTCCAAACATTACATCCCCGTGTTCGAAACGACCGCATCATCGAGCGTTGATCTGAAAAAAGCTGAGGATGAAGATGATGACGAGGAAGGAGGAGCAAAGTCTGAATCGCGTCGACATGATGGCGACTCGGGGGAATCGGGTGAAGACACTAAAGATGGAGAAAAGGGTGAAAAAGTGGATTTTTATGGTGGTAATCCAACAAATTTTATCCCCAAGAAGTATTTGGATCTTGAATACGATCCGAAATTCTACGAAGGGCACGATGCTGCTGCGAATGTGTACCATAAAGTGAGATACGATGATGGTTCAGACGAGAGTTCGGAAGAAGACAAATCCAAGGAGAGCAGAAAGTCGTACAGACATATGGCAATGCCAGGTTTCGAGGAACTTCGAAAAGTGTTGCCAGATGTTGAACCGATAAATGTTGACAAGGTAAAACCGCGAAAAAGGCAGAAGACGATTGAGTATAATGAGGAAACGTCATTTTCGTCCGATGCTGAAGATGATAACGTTAAGAAATCAAGCGAGGTGATGCCGAGTTGGGATGGAATCGACTCGCAAGGACAAAGTTCAAACGACGATGACAGTTACGAGTCGTCTGCAACCGATAATAAAGGCCACGGGGGTCATGGAGGTCATGGAGGACACGGAGGACAGGGCAAGGGAAATGGTGGTGGTGGTTATGGTTCAAGTTATGCGTATAAACCGCCATTTGATATGCCCGCTTTCGATACTAAAAATTGTAAGGTAACCTATAAGGAATCGCCAAGTGGTGGGCCGAAGATGAAATGTATGAATTGTAAGGATGAGAGTAATGCTTATTCTGAAGAGTGTGGCGTTGAATACGAAGAGCCAACGAAACATCGCGAGGTGTTTTATAATAAGGGACAAGATCATCCTAAGCAATCTTATTCCAAGAAAATGGGGTACGAAAGCCACCAGGTGCCAGTGCATTATTATCATAATCCATATTACAGTTATTCTGGGAATAAAAAGCATTCTGAAAGTCAGAAGGTGTTGATTTATAAACCATATCAAGGGTTTTATAGTACTTATAATTAGTACTATGGGTATTTTAATTCATTTTTGATTTAAAAAAAATTGGGGTTGTTTTGGGATGATTTTTTGTAGTTGTAGATTATTTTTGCTTGTTATTTGTTGAAATTTGTAAAATAAATTCGAATTGTGATTTCTTGTTTAATTTCTCGTTATGGAATTGAAGTAATTAAAGAATTGGTTCTGTTGAAACTGAAAAATTTTATTTATTTGTCTATTTTATGAATTCTGATGTAAATTGAATCGATGAAATAAAATTGATTTTTAAACGAATTTTCTTCTTTTTTTTTTTAAGTACAAAGTTTAATAATTAAATCAAAAATATTTTTTTAAATAAATCTAAACTAAATTACTTTTCAACTTGGAGGAAATGTCAAAACAATTAAGAAATATAAACAAAATATTAAAGAAAGGAAAATTAAAAGCTTGATTTTAATTTCAAACTGATATTATGATTGTAGTAAGAAATCAACGTAAAATCAAATACGTATTAGATCAGTTAGTTAATTTTTAATTACGAAAACCTTGAAAATTTAAAAAATATATTCTTTAACCTAATTTAAATGAATTATAATAACATTTCTGAAATTAGCACACTGTGCTAATAAGTCAAATGACATGATAATTGTGAAATTGAACATTAGAATAACAAATACTGTGAGCGTTCATGTATTTCAACGAGTTCAATGATATATTTCCTTCAATTCAAGTTAAAAATATAAAAGTAAAAGCAATTGAAATTTATTTAATGAAGTGAAACTTTAATTTTAATGCTTTTTCTGTATTTATAATTGAAAAATTTCATTATAATAATTGGTTATTTTCTAATATGAAAAGATTAATTTCAAAGTTTATAAAAGCAGCAAGTACAAATATGGATAAGTCACATAAGTAAACAGTGTACTGAACACAGATTTAATCAACTTGATATTAAATTTATATGTATTTACAAACTTTGTTTTGAAACTTTTATTGTACTTAAAAATGTATTTAATTAAAATGATCAATCTCCATAAATACTTTAATAAATAAAATGTAAAAATTGATTAAAAAGTTCGGTTATAAGCCCATTAATAACAGAATGAAAGAAAGCAAAAAAAAACCATTTACAATAAAAAAAATTTAATCTCCAAAATCCATAATTTTATAGAATTTTTTTAATTGTAATAAAAAAAATAATCCCACGAGCGCCATTACAATAATAAATCTATCACAAAAACATTTAACTGCTTTTCAAGGAAATTTTTGTATAATGTCAAAATGAGAACAGTTTTAGACCAATTAGAGTATAAAATGATCTTGAGCCATTAAAATATTCTGTAAACAAAAAGCTTAGATAAAAAGACGACGAAAAAACAAGGAAAAGGGGGAAAAAAGAAGCTGTCGGAAACATTTAGCTACGTCTCATTTGAGAAATAGGAAGTGAAAAAGAAGTATGAAAAAACTAATTAAAAATCAACGATGGAGGTGACAAGCGTGGTTTTGCTCTAATGGAAAATCGGGACGACAGATAATTCATGCGAAGTGCAAACTATTGTATAAAAGTCACTCTTTGGATACCTACAAACACAAACTCATACCATCTCTGATACTACAAACAACCATCCCTCATCAAGACACAGAAACAACATGAAACAGGTAAGAACACTATTTGTTCTTTACAATTCAAGTTCTTTAAGAATTCTTTAAAATTGTAAACAAAAATCAATTTCAATCCCATGTTAATTAATTTTTGAAAAAATATTTTGGTTTAAAATAATTTAGAAAAACAAATTTTTCATTCAATTCTTAGCAACAACATTCAATTTAAAATTTTTCCCGTCGATTTGTTCATTTGAGAAAATAAATGAAGAAAAAATATTTATTTTTTCCTTAAAGATAGAAAATTTAAAATCACTCAAACGTGTCCCTTAAGCATAAAAAAGTTAATATAACTTCCTTCAGTTGTGCAACTAATGATAACTGTTTCTGACATTTAGTTTCTTGTCGTGACTGTGGTCATTGCACTGTCAATGATCATCTGCGTGACGACTCACAAATTACAAGCTAAAGGAGATGAAGATGATGTCACAACGTTGATGGAGTATGGAAAAACAGATCTAGAAGCCGCTGCATCAGGACACCATGGACACGGACATGGTCATGGCGGTGGAGGACACAAGCACCACAAACATCACGAGCACCATCATGGCAAGAAAGGACACCATTTTAAAAAGGGAAGTCATGGCGACGACGGACATCATGAGGGACACCATGGACACGATGAAAAACATTGGAAGGGACATGGACATGAAGAACATGGACATAAAGGACACAAGGGAGACCATCATGGTCACAGAGGTCATCATGATTATGGTCACAAGAAAGATGGACACAAGAAGGTTCATCATAAAGAAGAATACGAACATTCGGATAAATATTGGGATGATTTCCGTAATGGTAAATATCATGATAGTCATCACGGCCATAAAAGTCATCACGATGGAGAACATCACAAAAGCCATGGACATCACGGTAAAAAGGGACATCATCACAAGTCGCACAAACATCACGGACATCATCACGATGATGGCGGATATCATGAAGAACATGGCGAACATGAGTCAGGACATGGTGATCATGGTCATGGTAAACATTAATATGTTTGATAAATTGGATGCTTTGCGATTAATTTGCGATTTAAAGAAATGTTTAGTCAGATTTTTATTAGTTTGTGTTTAGTTCGAATATTTATCAATTTGTTGGTTGTTAAGATTATTTGTTGCTTTTGTTGCTGAATGTATAAAGAGGAATTATTGTACAAATAGTGCAATTTAATAAAGAATTTCAATAAGAAAAAAATGGTGTTATCTTTTAAATTCCCATTTTCTCTCTAGATGTCCTTGTAAAACTTGAATTAATATTTTTTCTTTAAATTAATTTTAATGATATTAATTTTGTAAAAATATCCATTTTGTGTACAATACATTAAAGCATTAGCATATAACCCCCAACCATTTTGTTATACAAATTTCGCTTTATCAGTTCACGTGTTGTAACTTCAATGTGATTTACGACTCCCAGTTCAGTTCCCCATAGATATATAGCCACAGTTACTAAGGAAGCTAGAAAAAATCCCAAGTGCAACCCTTCAGCTCTGAGCAATAACTCCCATACAATTTATTAAACAGAAACCGGAAGTAACATAAATAACAATCAGAAAAAACAAATCAGCATTTACCTCAATTTATTAAAATCTAAAATCTGCAACCATTTTTCTAATAATAAAATGAAAAAGAAAATAAATTCAATCAAATCTAATCAACTTCCTGTCCAATCAAGCTTATTTACAATATTATTATCTATGACGCATGTAGGCAACTCATAAGTGTTGTTCTTTTCATTTAATCTTGATAAAATACGCCATAAATAAGTCACTCAACACATTAAATAAAACATTATTCCCAAATAGGATGTCAAACCATACAACAAACACAACTCCGTTACCTCTATTCGCACTAAGACCAATCGACATTACAACCAAGATTATCTTATTAGTGATCAGCTTAATAATCATATTACTCAACCTGTTCTTAAACTTCACATCTTTATACCTTCTTTATCACGGTCAACGTCGGTTTACCATCAGAAGAGCCCTAATATACTGCGACATTCTCATCACTATCACATTTGCAGTGTTTGAAATTGGTTCTTTCTGGTCGGATTATGCGTGGATTTATGGACTAAGAGGTTGTAAATGTGCTGCATTTATCCAATCTCTAGTGATCAATGGAAAATCGTGCATTCTGGGATATATCGCTATTAGTCGTTACAGGATATTGCTGAATCCTGTAACTGGAAATAATAACGATAGCAATCAATTTACAAGTGCAGCTAACGTTTTGATTGCCATCTTTGTTGCGTGTGGAATTTATAGTGCGCCATATTTGTTTATGTTTGATATTGTTCATGGTTATATTGTTTATGACGAAAAATTAGGAATTCATAAACCTGTGGAATTCTGTTTAACAACTTTGGATTCAACTATTATTTCTTATTATAATATAACCATAACCATAACACTTTTTATTCCACTTATATTCATTGTGATGTTTTTTTATGCAAAAATTGCATGGTTTTTGTGGATTAGAAGAGCTGTTAGTGTTAGTGCTTGTCGACAAAATGCGCGGAAAAAAAAAGTGATACGAACTGTGTTGCTTTTGATTTTCTTTTTCATTATTTGCAATGCCCCAGTTTACATTTTAATTTGTCTAAGTAGTTTTATTGACTTGACTAGTGTACGAGTACTCGTACGAGAAGGGTTTTTGTTGCTTAGTTTGGCTAATGGAAGTATCAATCCATTTTTATATACGAATGTGCTCGCGTTTTTGCAAAACCTATTGGCGAAAATTGTGTGTAAATTTGGTAGAGAATCAAACACATCTGTTTTTCAAATTACTAGTTTGAAAGCAGATACGTTAGTTATAAGACATAATGCACCCGTAATTGGAATAAATGTTAACCGATATTAAATAAAATAAAGTAAAAATATTCAACTGTTTTTTGTGTGTGTAAGTAGCGACATCTAGTGCGTGCGGAAAGAGGTTTTCAACATCAATAAACGTTAACTTTATCGCAATTTTTGATTTACTTTGATAAAAAGATATTTCAATAATATTATGTGGACCATTTATGTGCTAATCTGTTGAGATTTTAATTTTTTTTTAAATTCTGCTTACGGTTTTTATTTTTGGCCAATTCGTTGTCGTCATTGAAGTGCATTGTTCGATATTGAACACCACATTTGGGCTTTTAAAGTCTGGATTAAATACAATTCTGTCAAACAGCATGTAATTAATCACTCCATTTACTTTCGGAGAAGAGATTCAAACCATGTAACTGAAACGGAACAGGAAATTAAAATTGAAGAAGCGTTTTTGTACCTAATGCCATCTATTATTAAACACTACTAAATTACTAAATTTCAATTACTAAAACCTAAAACAGTTTGATAACACAGGATTTAAAAATTGTGTTTGTAGATACAAAAATAAACTATTTTTAATGTCAGAAAATTATTTTATAAACAATATTTTTATATTTGCGTTATACTGGCATTATATTACTAAACTAAAGTACAAATTACGTAACATTAAAGCAAAATTATTCATATATAGTATTATCTTAATAATTTTAAATGTATTTATCTATGAATGACATCATTAAGCAGTTTATGCTGGTGTTTCTTCTGCTGCTTCTGCTGTTGTAACTTCCGGTGCACCTGTTGGTGCAACTGTTGGTGAAACTGTTGATGGAACTGTTGGTGGAACTGTTGATGGAACTGTTGGTGGAACCGCTGATGAAACTGCAGTTGTCAGTGGTACTGCAGGGGAACTGGTTAATGGTACTGTAGTTGTAGGAATGCTTGTCGAGGCAGTTATAAGCTGTAAATTCATGCAGCACTTAGATTGTCTAAGATCTGTGCAACATTTCCCATTTGAACACCCATCATCAGTTGAACATGCGATCGAACCAGGCATGCAGATGGCATTAGTTGGACAGTTATCAGTTCCTATTTTATATTTAGGCATAAATATGTCTCTTATCCAGTTCCCTAAAAAATTAGATTAATTGTATTGTAAATACGTAAGAATAAAAAATTTCACTTACAAAAAAACCGCTTTTCTCTATTACAATCAGCATCTCTGCGCAATATAAAAAACAAATAGAGAATGATGAAAATCGAAACCCGCATGTTTCATAAAATATAAAAATCCAAAATGAAGAAGAAATAGAAAATTTGCTCAAATAAAGCAAAGCCCTTATATATGTATTTACACCCCAAATTTGAAACGGAAGCAATAAATAAACTCAAGGTAAACTTGAATCATTTTCTAAAAAGACATTCAATCGACAAATAGTTTAATTGACAGGAAACTTACAAAATTTACATTTCAAACACCACATTTAGCTTCATTTGAATATTATTTTGTAATGCAAACGCTATTTCAACACTATTTCACACATACATGTCGTGCTGGCAATGATAACTAAAGTTTACAAAAATATAAATACATTTCTAATCATTATCCCGCAGCGGGAGCAGCAGGAGCCGCAGCGGGAGCCGCAGCAGGAGCCGCAGCAGGAGCCGCAGCAGGGGCAGCAGGGGCAGCCGCTGCAGGAGCGGCAGCAGCAGGGGCAGCTGCAGCAGGGGCAGCAGGGGCAGCAGGAGCAGCCACAGCGGGGGCAGCAGGAGCAGCAGGAGCAGCCGCAGCAGGGACCGCAGGAGCAGCCGCAGCAGGAGCAGCCGCAGCAGGGGCAGCTGGCGCGGAAGCAGCAGCAGCAGCAGAAGCAACTGGTGAAGACGGTGCAGCTGCTGCTACAGCTCCAGATCCTCCCGTAGTTGAAGTAGTAGATGGTTGAGAATTTACAAGTTGTATTCTCATGCAACACGATGCGCTTTTAAGATCTTTACAGCATTTCCATCCAGGACAAGCAGAATCATCAGTGCACGTCTTGGAGCCTGGCATGCATATGGCATTAGTTGGACAATTATCAGCTCCAATTTGATAATTCGGACCAGGAATCCCAAACATTTGCCCTAATATAAATTCGTGTTTAAATTATTTTAACTATATCTTATATTCGAATGATATCTTACACATAAATCGCTTTTCCCTAGTTACAGCAGCATCTTTTTGCAGTATAAGAAGTAAAGAAGAGATAAAAAAAAGAGTAATCCTCATGTTTGTAATTTGAAATCAGATTCGAGAGTAAATAAAAAAGTTTCTGTGGGTGAGTCTTATATTGAAAACATGAGACGGAAGTAATAAATAATATTTAAAATAAAAATAAAACTATGTGACTCCCTGAAAACTTATTCAATTGACTAATATAACATAATCTAAAGGAAACTTACAAATTTGCATTACAATCATCATTTACTTCCCTTCTTTGCACTGCATAAGTGAAGCTATTTATCCGCTCTGTTTAACCATTTTAATCAAAATGATATAAGGTACTAAACTACATTATGTGATAATAAAAAAGAAATAAATTGACACACATTTTTTTGATATACATATTTTAATGCGGTAATATATTACAGAGTTTGTGACAGGCACTTTCCCCTTATAAAATTATAGTTATAGTTATGAATGGGGTTTATGACTTATAACTATAAGGAAACTATATTAAAATTATAAGTAGTGTAGCCAATTACATAATTTTCCACTATTTACGTCACACATAAAAATTGCAAATAGCGACAGTTTTGA
>JAQFZN010000452.1:0-30025 GCA_034687075.1 Geophilus carpophagus
GTGTCGATGAAGTGACCCCTTCGATGTAGCGGGGTCGAAGAAGTGGCGTCGAAGAATTAATTTTCGATGAAGTGAACTGACTCCAAAATAATGTTCCCCTCGTTGTATTTAATCTCCATTCCTAATATCTGACTAGGATTCTCCTTAGTAGTTAATATCAAATCTCTTTTTATTAAATCTATTACTTTTCTCTCAAGCTCATCATTGTTGTATATTGTTGTACAATCATCTACATGAATAGCTAAGTATACCCAGTTATTATTTTCAATAACATAATAAAGACATTCATCATCTTTACTCTTACTAAAGTTCGCATTTAACAATATACTGTCCAGTCGCTCGTGCCAATCCCTCCCAGATTGTTTCAATCCATATATAGATCTATTTAGCTTGCAACCCATAGTCTTATCTTCGTCAAAACCTGGTGGTTGCCTCATCCACACTTCCTCCTTTAGTATCCCATTTAAATAAGCTGTCTTAACGTCATGCAGTCTAACTTTAGCCTTATATTATATTGCTATCGCTAATAAAAGTCTTATAGTCTCAGTTCTCGCAACAGGTGAAAAAGTTTCCTCATAAGTCTCGCCATATTTCTGAAAGCAGCCAACTGCAACGAGTCGTGCTTTAAACCTCTCAACTTCCCTGTTTACTGTGGGTTTAATCCTAAAGACCCACTTTGATTTCACTGGCTTAATGCCCTGTGGTAATTTTTTTAGTGTCCAAACTTTTAACCTCTCCATATCTTTCAACTCATCCTCGGTCGCTCTTATCCACTGTTCTTTTTGTGGACTATTTAACACTTCCTCGTATGTACTAGGAACAATCAAGTCACTAGCTAATAATGTTTTGTCTCATATTCTTTGAGATCGTAAAACGCCTGTCTCAGCTAAATCTCTCTCTCTGTGTTCGCGTTCTAACTGTCTTTGGACTTCTATCACTGCTCTCGTGTGTCCTAGACGTCTGCCTCGTGGATGTAATTGTCTCTCACCATTAAGGTGTTCTTCGTCTATATTAACAGGTTCCTCAATTACTTGATCGGGTTCCCCTCTAAGTTCTTGAACTAAAGGTTCATTATTATCTAAATTTAAATTTATTGAATCCTGATCCTCCTGATCCTCCCCGACCTGTTCTTTTTCTGAAAAACTGTTTTCAGAAATACTTTCACTTTCTATAATTGAGTTTAAGTCACTTATCTCATCTTTGTTATTGTTCATATCCTCCTCTATGTTTTCCAAATATTTATAACCTAACTTGTTTTCTATGAACTCTACGTCATAGTATTCGTCTATTTTGTTGTTTTTTAATATCAGGATTCTATATCCTTTCCTGTTTATTGGATATCCCATAAAAATTCCAAGTTTTCCCCTCGGGAGTACTTTATTACTCATTGTATGAACAATTGCCACACATCCGAACCTTCTAAGAAAGTTTACACTGGGTGTCCGGTTCGTCCAAATGCCCTCGGGTGTTTTCCCATGTGTTCTCGAATGACTTAGGTTTTTTATTCTCACTGCACAATTGAGTGCCTCTCCCCAAAACATTTTTGGCAAACATGAATCAATTAGTATTGTTCTTATTATCCGGGTTATTTCCTGATTTGCCCTTTCAGCCACTCCATTCATTTGAGGGTGGTAAGGAATAGTAAGTTCGTGTTTTATCCCTTTTCGCGTCATATATTCATCTAATCTATGATTAACGAATTCGCCCCCGTTATCACTTCTTAATACTTTCACCCTATTGCCTGTAAAGGTTTCAATGGCTTCAAGTCTCTGCTTTATAAGCTCTGGAGTTTATGCTTTAGTTTTCATCAAAGCGTAAAAAATTTTGCGACTAAAGTCGTCTACCATTATTAAAATGTATCTCTCGTTATCTATTGTTGTTGGTTCTAAAGGTCCCATTAAATCTACGTGTATTAGCTCTCCTATATTTTCTGAACTTCTTTTGGACAAACGTTTGTGCTTACAACGTTTTATTTTACCACGCAAACATGTAATACACTTTATACAATTTAATTTGTCAAAATTAATTTTTTCTAAGCCTCGTACTATTATTTTATCATGCATTAGCTTTAGTTTTTTACAATTGATGTGGCCCATTCTAAGGTGTAACATATTTAAATTGTCGCACGTAACATATGTGCTCTCGTTTAATTTTACATGAGTGTCTACTAGGTATTTATTACCTTCTCGGTTACCGCGTAACAAATAGTCATATATTTTTAAATAACAATCAGTTTTGTCTAAAATAAAGACTTCCTTTTCGAGGAATACACATATGTAACCAAATTTAGTAATTCTTGGAACGGATAACAAGTTCTCACCACAAGTTGTAACAACTAAAATTTTACTTAAGTCAGTTATTCCTTTCTCGTGCTTAAGTGTTATATCTCCTATATCTTGACTATATATTGGCTTTCCTGTCGTATAAATAATTTGTTTTCTTTTAACTAATTCACTAATTAAGTCTACTCTATTTGTAATGTGGTTAGTGGCTCCTGAGTCCACATTCCAACGTATGTGCAAATAATAATCATTATCTATCATTTTGATTACCTCGTTCCTTTTACACTTATTTAATAAAGAATTTTTAAAATAATTGTTTCCTACCATACAGTTGTTACGCTCTACTTCCATATCATAGTCTTCATCTGTAGTTTCTCCGGTCTCGGTCTCTTGCTGGTCTTCCTCGGTGTCGGGTTGTCTCTCTTCGGTGATCATGGCCGCTGGCTGGTCTCGATTTTTATTTATTAATTCCAATTTTTTCAAACAATAATTTTCACACTCATTACAAGTACACAAAATATTATGAATATTATTAATATTAAAATTTTCAGCATCCTCGTTCTCTACTACATCGTCCTCGTTCTCATAATCAATGTCGATTTCAGCCGGATTTCGAACAGCTTGAATTTCAGCTTCGTCCATGTTCTGCTGAATTTCCTCGACATTTTTTACTACTGTTGTTTCTTCCTGTGATGGGAGATCACGATACTGTTCACAATCCTCGACCACAGCTTGTCTTAATTGTTGAATACGCCCGATAACAGGGAAAGGTGCATCTGCACGTTCCATTCCTTTAAGCTTTTTAGGCTTAGCCTTAATGTCCTCGGTGTAGTGGAATTCTTGCATTTTAATGCTTATTATTTCTTCCTTCTCACCTAATAGGTCATAGTGCACGTCACGGCCTCCTTTAAGCAAATAAAATGGTTTTTTATCGCTAAAATACCCTACTTGTAATATTGTGCTTCTATTATGTTTTTCCTGCTCCTCGGGTGTTTTCTCGGGTATTTCTGGTCAAATATGAGCAACACTTGCAAAATCTTTATGAATTTGCTCTCTGATCTCATCATCAGTTAAATTAGCTTCATACCGCATGAATTCATCCTCCTCGTTCTTCCTTTTAGGACTAGGAATGTTCATGTCCTCTATACGAATATTTTTAACGATGTTGGTTTTGTAGGTGTCCACACCGTCAAAGTCCCAGCATTCTGGCTCTAGATTATCTTCCTGTCTTCCACGTTCCTTCTCGTAATTTATATTGTCCTTATTTCCAGGCTTAAACCAATTCGCGCTAACTTTTCTTTTTGTTTCTTTGAACGGCTTGTGCGCTAATTCATATTTCCAGTCATTGTTGGCATAAATTATTTTTTTGGTTCCGTCTTTTAAATAAATAGTTTTAACAATTCTATTCGGATCACGATTGTCAATCTCTCCGCCGTAATTTCCAACTATTCGTACCACATCACGTGGCGTTCGACCACGCGGATTTATGCCAGCACCATTATAGCTATTATATAAAATTCTGTTGAAATAAACTTCTATTTTTTCGTGAATTTTTTGGTTCTTCCTCCCAATTTAAGTCCCACGGCTCCTCGTATGCCTACCCATAATTAAAATGTTCGGTTTCACTCACCAAAGCTGACCGTTTCTCTGATCCACGCGTTACTCTCGGTTTCCACTGACCGGCACCATCTTGATTCTTTGGTATCGCACCTCGATTTTTACATCTTTCCTCGGCTGCTTTATATTTTTTTAAGCGAATTTCACATTCTGCTTCTCGATGGCCGTACTGGCCACATTCAAAACATCTTGGCCCTTTCTTACATTGGTATTTCCAATGGCCAATTTCTCCACAGTGGTGACATTGCTTGCGTCTGTCTGCCATCGTTCTCGCTCGGTTTATGGCAAATGTGTAGTTGCTGTCACGTGATTGGCTGTAAGTATTATTTTGGAGATCTTGTTTCCTATTGGTCTCTTCGATCATTAGACCTTGTCTGGCTTCATTTAATGTTAATTTTACATAACTAAATGTATTTTTTGTGGCTGCAAATTCTTTTCTTAGCCCGCGTATTATGAAATGCAATAATACGGCATCTGTTATTTTTTCTTTTTTCTTGTCGCATTTTTGCCTCAAATTTAGTGCTCGCTCAAAATATTGGCTGATTGACTCCTGTCGCTTCATAGTGATATGGGTCAATTTTTCAATTGCTAAAGTTGTTTCTTTATCTGTTTCTTTTTGCATCCTCACTTTTAAGTCATCCCATACGACCTTGGCATTTTTCTCATCCTCGTATAGATCTTGATTGGCAGATGACAGATATTCCATTATGTACCATAATGCTTTCGCGTTTGCTGTCTTCCAATCGTTGTAATCTTTCAATTTTGCCACGTAATCTGCTGCAGCCTTGTTTTGGGTTTCGCGGGTTTTTCATTCTCAATTGCCAATTCAAAGACTTCCCGCCTTTCCAGGTAGGCCTCCATGAGAACTTTCCAATGCTTATAATTGTTGTCCTTTAACAAAGGAATAGCATGGGTTCTTTTTTCCTCCTCGGTCATTTTTTCTGAATTTTTTTATTTGTTCTATTTCTCCTCGTTATTATGCCTTTTTCTCGTTCTATTTTTGAAATTGGAATTCAAAAAATTTTCTGGGTTATTTTTCCAGCTCCTCGTTTTGGAAGATGAATTTCTTTAATTCTTGTTTTTCTTCCTTTTTCTTCTCCTCGTTGCCTACTATTGACTGTTCAGTTGCTCTTTCTAATATTCAACACGCATAACCATCCTCTGCTACCACTTGAAGAAAATAAAGGGACGGCCTGGTTGAACATTAAGAAACTAGAACAGTGTTTATTCACTTGATATACGTTTGAGTAGGACTATGTCCTTTACATGAAAGGTAGAACCAGCTACTTGTGGTTCTCGCATTTTACAGATGACTACAAGAGAGAGAGTGACATACATTCGCGCTGATGCCATTATTACAACTCGTATCGCGCGCGGCGTGCATTAGAACATTTCTCTCGCGTATAATATTAAAATATCACAAATCAACAATGGTCATTTACCACAAATCTAACCTAATTTGAAGAATTAGGGTAAAGTTAGAATATGTTTGTTTGCCTCAAACTACTTAAACCATATTCATTTATTACAACATGAAAACAGAAACTAAACATAAACCACACAATTCAATTTAAAATGGGGTTTCTAAGATACAAAATAAACTAAAAAAATTTATTTTAATAATGACGTTTGTAATAAGTAAAATAAAAATAGATATAGTGCAAAAAGTATTGAAATGACTTTGCTCATTACAAATGCATTGAAACTTTCATCATTTAAAGTTTCTCATGACTCCAATCAGTTTTCAAGGAAATGTAAATGTGTTGCATAAAAGTTTTGTGCATGTGGCCTGATAAATACTGTATTTATCTCCATCCTAAATGCCAAAATATTCTATAAACTAGCTATAAATTTAGTAAATCCATTCTTATAAATGTAAGAAAGATCAATGATTAACAGAAAATTAAAGATTTTTATTTTCATTTTCAATAAATTATAAAACATTGTATTTTTACAGTAATGAAAATTAAATTTTTAATTAATCATAATTTAATAAGTTTTTATCTTCTCCAGTCCTAATTTTGTTAATTTAGCTAAATCCTGTAAATAATTTAAAATATTAACAAAAAACATGAAATATTTTAAAAAACAAATAATTGTACCTTTACATTCGTTTGAAATTTAACCATAACTTCTGATAAATGAACACATTTTGGAACTTGAGTAAATACCGAGGAATCAGTTGCATCCAGGTACGGAATTGGGCCTAAATTAGATGACGAACGTCTTTGCAAATTACTTGCAGCAATGAATTTATTTACAACAATACAATCTTCATTAACCTATACACACAAAAGATTTATTTACTTAATAATTATAATAATTAATAAATAAACTAAAGATTTATAAAATTTATACCAAACTTCCAGCCCAAAATCGAATTCCAATCACATCTTTGGATTCATCTATCAAAAACACCAAACATGGCGAACCACGAGTTTGTACATTTATCACAAATCCAACAATATCAACTTCATCGTACGGAAACGAAGTTAAAATTGGATTATTAAGCTCAGAAAAGATGTATGCCTTTGTGAATATAATTTATAGAATTAGAATCGAATTCAATTTTCTTTTTCTTATCACTCACTTTTCTAGGTTTAAATAAATCGAGATTTACCGCAGATTTTATGGTTTTATACCTCGTTAACTTTGTTGATGACAAAGAAATATTTTTCATTTGCATTTTATTCCTAAATTATCGAAATAAAAATTTTATTTAAAAAATATTTGTAATAATATTTTAAAATATTTATTACTTAGATGTAGTGACCCAATAAAAACGCATTGCTTGCCCTTCTTTAAAACTCTGCGTGTCTTCTGGTGGTCTCCATATTGTCAAAACAGCAGCTACGATATAAATTATTTTTTTAATTTATTAAAAATAAAGTAATTTATAGATTTCAATTAATGTTTCGCTCAGCTCCAGTTTAAACCGAACGTTTTAAGATTCAAATTGGTTCAGTACTTTGGATAAGTTTTCAGTTATTAAAAAAATAAAAACCTTAATTTGAATTAAAATTGATAATTTATGGATATTTAAGTTTACTTGATTTGTTTTTAATATCTTCTTCGCTTATTCCGGCAATTAAAATCCGTTGAAAGGGAATCACAACTCGATCTTGTGGAAACTACACCAAAAAAAAAGTATTAAACAATTTTAAAAATAATTCTAAAAAATCTAAATATATTTATTTTTACCCTGCCTTCTTCTTTTTCTTCTTCTATAGTATCTAATACTTTTTTCTCAAATTTTTCTTTTTGTGCATCAAGTAACTTCGTTCGATATTCAATTAACCGATTCTTTTGACTTGCAGTAACAAACAATTCTGAATTTTTTCCCTTTAACATGTCGTATATTTCTCTCCCAGTCTCATCATCCAGAATTGCAGAATTTGTTGAAACTAATCAAAAGTAATCAACTTTTATATGAAAATAACATAAAAATTTAATCAAATCTAACCAAAAACATTTTCAATATTTTCATCAAGCACTTTCATTGTCCTTAATAAATTATCCATTAACTTTTCTTGTAAATTAGACCGAATTTTGTTGTGAAAAGCAGCAGCTTTATCTTCATTTTTCTCATTTCGAAATATATAACTTTTGTCTAAACATTCCATGTACTATATTTAAATAATAATTACACACAATTAAAAAAAAATTATATTTTTAAAAAAATATTGTAGTATACCTGAACAGGATATATTCTTGCAATAACAGCATTAATACAACTAATAATACCGCCATCAATGTTAACAGAAGAAACAGATATAGGTAAAAATCTCTGGTTATAACAAAATCCCAATTTTGAATCCCAGTGAGCAGGTCTAGTTGAATTCAAGGCTAATTTTAACCTTAGTTCTGAAGAAATCTGTAAATTATTTTAAATTTTATAAATAATAGTAAATAAAATTAATTTCAATTGTTTACTTCAAGTGGCTGACAGGGTTCAGTTGATCCAGATAATTCTGCATTTTGTGTTATTATTTTCTGCCCAACGTACATTTTTCCTTTTTCAATCAAATTATGAATAACTTTATCAACTAATAAGGGTATTTTGTACCACCCATCAGTAACTTCAACAGTTAATACCGAATCATTATCCTAAAATAAAAATATGATAATGTTACAACATTAATCAAATACTGTACATTTACATTATCGCATCCACTCTTCTTCCAACTTATGTCCGAAATGCAAAGTATAAGCATTTTTGCAGAAATGTCATCGTGTTCTATAATTTTCCTTAAAGCAGATCGTTTACATAAATCAATTTCTTCATCATAACGAAATTTTAACTGTAGTAGGACCTGTTCTAAAGTTAAACACCTAATAAATTCAAATTAAAAAATCCGTTAAATCAAATTAAAAAATCCGTTAATTCAAATTAAAAAACTGTTAATTCGAATTAAATTCAAATTTATAAAAAAAACTCATTTATTTACCTCCCCGCAAATTCAACCGGAAATGCAACTTCCATCGATGCTAATTTCCAAATAATCCATCGATAATGATTAAAAAGCCATTTTTCTGATATTAATCTTGAATTAACACCTCCATGCAATACAAAAGATTTATAAATTTCTTCTTTTCCAACAAATCCGTCATCATCCAAAATAACTGCATATTCGTCATCAATTTCAAAGTGAATACTTTCATTTTCATTGTAAGAAGGTAAAAATTCACGTGCAGGAAACCTATAACTTTCAGCATTAGATGATGAAATGCTTAATACACTTGGTTTAATTCCGAACTCCAATAACTAAAATTGTAAACAAAAATAAAAATTAATTTAAAAATACATTTATTAGTTCTGTAACTTGTACCTGAGTTTTAGTATAAGTTTTAGGTAATCTTCCGTTAACAAATTTTGACAATTTAACTCTTTCTTTCTTAAATTTTATTTTTTGAAGCGATAATTTGCCAAGCATCGGTGCTATTGATTTTTTCAGTTTTTCAGTTACTGATGTATCATGTTTTCCAATCATCTCATTAATTTTATCGTTTTGAACTCTTCTTGCAGCTTCCCTTTTAGGATGAATTTTATTTCTTTTATCTGTAATTAAATTTAAAACAAAAAATAAAATATAACAAATTATTATATTTTATTTTTGAAATAATTACCTAACTGAATCAGTGTAAATTCTTCAAATTCCTTATCCTACAAATCAAAATAAATTATTTAATTCATCTATTAAATAAACAAAATAAACAAAATAAACCTACCTCATTCGCTAAAAATGCTGCAACACATTCTTTAATTTCAAAAGAATAATTCTGATCAATTTTTGAATCAAAATTATCATTTTCTAAAGATTCAATTTCACAATGTCTTTTAACATTATTATTTTCACTTTCCTTTACACTAATAATACTTTTAATTTCATCAATCACGTTTTCAGCAATACTGGAAAAATCACTTTTCTCCTGTAAATCCATGTTTACACATTTCTCCTGTAAATCCATGTTTACACATTTCTCACTGTTGATTTCTTCAAAACACTTCCTAGCTTTGATTACAGATTGTTCTCGTATGTTGATATTTTTACCCAAAGCTGTTTTGAACCCAAAATTCAAACTGTTTTTCACATCTGAATTAAACACATTTTCCATTTCCTTTGATCCTATTTCCGAAATTCCACTTTTAGACTCATCACAGTCAATTTCATCAAATAATTTCTTAGCTTTAGTTAAAGATTCTTCTCGAATGTTGACATTTTTACCCAAAGCTGTCGTAAACCCAAAACCCAAACTTTTTTTCACATTTGAATTTAACACATTTTCCATTTCCTTTGGTCCTGTTTCCGAAACTCCATTTTTAGACTCATCACAGTCAATTTCATCAAATAATTTCTTAGCTTTAGTTAAAGATTCTTCTCGAATGTTGATATTTTTACCCAAAGCTGTTGTGAACCCAAAACCCAAACTATTTTTCACATTTGAATTAAACACATTTTCCATTTCCTTTGGTCCTGTTTCCGAAACTCCATTTTTAGACTCATCATAGTCAACTTCATCAAATAATTTCTTAGCTTTAGTTAAAGATTCTTCTCGAATGTTGATATTTTTACCCAAAGCTGTCGCGAACCCAAAACTAAAACTATTTTTCTTAACGGAATTTAACTCGTTTTCAATTCTCTTTGGTTCCATTTCCAAACTCAGGTTTTGAGATTTATCACAGTCAATTTCATCGAATAAATTTCTCACTTTCTTTAACGATTCTTTTCCAATGCTGATATTTTTACCCAGAGCTGTAGAAAAACCGATTTTCGTATCATTTCTTTCAACTGAAATATTAACGTCAATATTGGGTGAATTTAAATTGCAATCCTCAAATAATTTCTTCGATTTCACCAAGTTTTTTTCTGTCACTTTGATTTCTCTTCCACCAGCAGTGGAAAATCCAGTTTGAGCTTTTTCCTTAAGTTCGTCTAATATAATCGTACCATCGTCTTCGAACATTTTCTTTCCCTTTTTTAATCTTTCTTCTGATACATGAATTTCTTTTCCTTTTCCAGTTAAAAATCCCACATTTGAATTTCCAAATGATATTCTTTTTTGATTTAAATCATCTATTTGTCCTTCATCTTTCGTCCTATCACTTGGTATATTTTCAGTGTTAAAAGCGTCCATTTTCTTAACCTTTGGTGTATTTAATTCGACATAACTCGAAATCTTAATATCATATGATTTCTGTAATCTGAAAATAAATGACAAAAAAAATAATAAATTCAATTGAAATCATTCAAATTCAAAAATCAACAAAAATTTTTCTTATTCTAGAAAATTCCCAAGTAACGTATTTACAACGAAAGTGAATTTTAGAAAATAAATTTAAATTTTTAATCGAAAAAATATTTATTTATAGTATATTTATAGTATTTGTTCCGGTTTTCTTTTCAGGTGCCAGTCCAAGATCTGATTTCCACTCCGGACAAGCATTAAACCAGTTCAAACCTTTATCTTTCGTTCCGGAATGGGAATTTATTTTACAAATACACAATTTACTGTACATGAACTAACATAAATCTTTGTTTTCAGTCTAGTTTTAATAAAAATAGACTGAAAATAGCGGAAAAATAACGATTTTGGGTTCAGTTACAGATGTGGAAAAAATTCAGATTTTCGTTCCGGTTACTTTCCACTCTAAATACCGGTCTTTTCGCTTTTCGTTCGTGTTAGAAGCCCTGATTTATACATTAATACTACTTAAAAACATTTCAATTTGATTAAAAATGTATAATTTGGCTTTAAATTGATGTGAATTCTTTGATCACCAAAACTTTCGAATATTTTTATTATAAAATTAAAAAACAGTTAAAATAATTATTACATTAGAAAATTCTTTTTTATACGCAAAAGTAGTCTATTTTTAATTTGCAAAATTATTTTCCTAATTTCGTCCCTTTTCTGAGAAATTACTCTAAAATCACTTTAAAATCATTTTAATAACCATTAATACAAACCTTGTAACATTTTCCCTACTAATCTGCGTATTACTCGGATACTCAAATACGCTAAATCCATCCTCATCGCTATCACACAAATCCAAATCAGCTTCAAAAAAATTTCCACTAGTTATAACTGGAGACAATGGAGCATCACTTTCATCAATTTCATCATTACAAACTACTTTTTGACTATAACTATTAATAGTTGGTGATTTAGGGATTTCAAAAATACCTAAACACATTTTATTCAAAGTGTCAAAATCATCATCCGATGAATTTCTTTTAACCCTTTTCACTTCCTGACTCGTTATACTAGGCGATAAACATCTTCCGTGGTCGAATTCGCCATCTCCGTTATCAGTATTAATTCTTTTAACACTTTCTTCGTCTGTTAAATCATATTTAAGGGTTTTATGTGTTTGACTATTTATAATCGGTGACATTGATGATTCAAAATTGGAGGAAATTTTTTGAAAATTTCGTTTTTTCTTTCTTTTTTCATATAATGTTCTGCTTTCGTTAACTAAATCTAATAAAACATTATCATTAACATCTCGTGTTCTTGCTGGTTTAACTCGTCTCTTCACTCGGTGGCTATTTCTACGTGGCGTACTATATAAGAAATCAACCGATTTGATCTTATTTTCTCCAATTAATGGCATAATAATGGATGTTTCTTCAACATCCGTGTTTACACCTAAAAATAAAAATTACATTATCTATTTTAGAATATTTCAGTATTTTTTTTTATGTTTTTACGAGGAGTGACAGTTGAACTTGAACAATAAAAATTTGTTTCACTTGTATTTTCATTGACAATTTTCGTAATCTGATGCGGTGTGCTCATTCGTGACGGCGAAAAGCGAAGATTGCTATAAAAGTAATATAAATAAGGTTGTATATTAATTAAAAGCTAATTAATAACTATGCGACATGGTCTATGTCAAGTGTACCTTTCATTAAAGTTTGTTGAATTCTGCATATCGCTAAAAATCTCATCATTTAAATTTACTCCTGAATACCCAAACTCCTCCATTTCGATTTGTTTTCGAAAAGTTTATTGGATAGAATTAAGAATTTATCGTTCGTAATACCCGGGTTTCATTCACGTGGATTAGATGAACCATAACCTCTACCTTACTTACCTTGCCATAACCTCCTGTAAAGGGAAGATTGGTCACTTGTAACTGTTCCCAAGCTATGAAAAATAGGAAAACAATATGGTAGTGTTACTCCCAAATATGCCACTAGATGGGGGTTAATTCCTTCCTCTCAAATGTGTTCCATTCAGCTGTATTTAGTAAACATCTTGAATTATTTTAGCATTCAAAGAAAAATAAAAGCAAAAAAAAAAACAGACAAAATTTTTACTAATTACCTTTTAATAAAGTTATATTTGCATGAAAAGTTTTGATATAATACATTAAAAATTAACATAATTTTATAATTTTAATGATTTTCTGGATAATGGTTTATTAGTAAATATCTTTATTTAAAAAAAAACTATGATTGAATACTTTTCATTAAGTTTTTCAATTTTTTCTGATCGTTTAAAGCTTCACGATATTAAAATAAATCATTTTTTAGTTAAAAAAATCTGTTTTTATGGAGATAACTGAGGTTGTAATGGTCCAGGGAGTTGCGCCATCTACCGACGACACTTATAATCTCCGTCACCCATTTGTTTACATAATTACCGAATTGTACTTAGGATTTTTCATCATTTTCTTAATCTCTGACCTGGTTTTCAATTTCCTTGATACAAGTTTTTAATTCATATTTTTACTTAATTCTTTTTTAAATTTAAATTTTTCTTTAGTATTAGATAATGCAACAAAAATAAAAACTATTTACACACTTAAAAAATTAATAATTTCATAAATTATTTTCACAAACGGATTTACTTGCGTTCTTTTCTGAATCAGGAACAAGCTGCACAATAATTTTTATTTGCTCCATTTGGTACTTCACATATTACTTCTTTTTGTTTATGTTTTGTTTCCTCGTGTAGTTTCTAAAGGATCGCATTTTAAACCCATATCAACAGATTTTAATTGCTGGAATAAACGAAACAGATATTAAAAATAATTTAGGTAAATTTATATACAAATATAAATTAATTTACAAATATAAATTAATTTTTAAAAGAACACTCAGATCATTTCAAATGTTTTTTATTTAAAACTAAAATCTTATTTAATACAAAAATTTAACAGAAATTAAACACTTATATAGTAGCTTCTTTTTTGACAATGTGGTACAATAAAGGTACAATTTATTTATTATTTTTTTATTTTTATAAATTTTTCATGTTTTTATAATTTTTTTAAAATTATTTTTAGGATTAAGACAAATTAACAATATTTTATAATTTATTGAAAATAAAAATAAAAATAAAAATAAAAATCTTAATTTTTTGGTTTTTTGTAATTTTTTTCAAATTTATATTGCTTTTCCTTAATAAGGAAGGAATTCACGACTAAATTTATAGCTGCTTTGTTTACTTTTATTGCTATAATCTATTTTCAGAATTTTGAATTTTATCCCTCGTTTACTTAACATCGGATAATTTCTGACGTCAGAACAATAACCTAGGCACAGAGAATAAACTCGGAACTTGAAGCTAAACTTCCTGTGTGTTAGCACATGCGTTTACACGTTACAGTTTCTTCGTCTGTGCAGTTTAATATTAGGCCGAATCTTTGGCCTGATTTTATTTAGTGGTTCCAAACTTTGACTGAGCGTTATTAATCGGTTTTCCGATCGCGTATAAACAGACGTATGAACGAAAAAAATGGGCAAAGACCGGAAAACAAAAAAAGGAAACCGAGAAGACGAGTTGTATGTTAGATTTCTATTTCCACCATATAACAATATTGTCATATGGCATCTGACGAAATCATTTTTTAATGCTAATATTTTCATTTACAGAGATGATGAAAGTAGTACAATTTCTGATCAACCGACGAAAAGCAAGAATAAAAAAGGAAAAAGAGGAAACGATGAGGACACATGGTTTGATATGACTTTATTTATTGTTTCATTCATTTTTCAATTCAATTGACCTCATTTTTAATTTAAATTTTTTTTTCATAAATGTAGGGATGATGTTCTTGAACAAACTAAGCAAACTCACGTTGATAAGGACAGTAAAGATGTGGGCAGAAAGAAAAAGGATAAAAAGGTTTTTTTTATTAATCTTATATTTGTGTTGCTAAATGTTTTCTGATTGGTTAACTGGAACTTAGAAATATTGTGATAAATTATAAATAAGTGAGTTAGGAGATTTGAATTAAACTCAAGTGTTGTGTAGGACATAGTTTTACTGTTTTGAATGGTTTGATAGAAAAATAATTCTTTTTTTTATAATATGAAAATATTGTGAATATAAAAATGTTTATATTTAATATTTAAATGTTTAAAATAAGAATATTAATTAAACTATAATATTTTTTGAATGTGTTTTAAGTTGAATGGAAATCACAATTATTTCAATTATTGCACAATAATTTATTTTTAGTGTTGAAAAATGCTATTTTAATTGCATCATGTGGTGTAAATATTCTGCAATAATCAATAACTATAGAAATTAGTGATTTGTTTCAGTTAAAGTTTGAAGTATGTTTTCTTTTATTGCTTATATCTGTTACAAATTTTTAAAATTTTTACATTTGCATTAGTAACAGTCAGAGAATTAAACAAAATGATAAAACAAGGCTTCGAACCTATAATTTTTTCGTTCCAGTTCTTAATACATAAAAAACATCGGTTCAGGTTCTGGTTTTCACTCCTGAGTCCAGACAGCCAAAAAACTGGTTTTTGTTTCCGGTTGTTCTGGCGGTTTTAAAGCTCTGAGACAAAATAAAGATGACTAAATTTTACGGGAAAATATTTTCGTAATTGGGAAAAGAAATTTTTTATCTTTAAAAACAAACCAAGTTTCTGTTTGACAAATTGCACACAATTATAATAATTTTTTTTCATTGAAATTTAAAAGTATTAAGTAAACTGAAATAAAAATGTATGCTTTCAGAAAGGAAAAAGTCAATCAATAAGTGATGATGAGGAAAGTATACCAACGAAACTAGGTTCATCTGATGAAGAAAGTGTAAAACCGAAGAAAAATCAAAAAAAGAAAGAAAAGAAGAAATTTGATGATGATGATGATGAGGTTGACGTCATTTTAGCAAATCAAATGAAAAAAGTTGATGTCTTAAAACCGAAAGTAAAAAAACCACAAGTAAAATCGGTTTTTGAATTTTTAAATGATGAAGGAATGGATTTGGATGATGATGATAGTGGAGATGATAAGCAAAGTGAGAAAGATATTGAAATTGAATTTGAAAAATCACTTGCTGAAGTTGGTAGAAAGAAGGAAGATAAAGGTAAAAAAGGGAAGAAAGAGAAGAAAAGGAAGGAAGCTGATGAAGAGTTTGAGAGAATGGTTGCAGAAATTGAAATGGCCGATTCGAAAAAAGGAAAAAGTAAACAGAAAGAAGTTAAGGAAGATTTTGAAGACAAAATGGCGACTGTTGTGACTGAAATATCCGAAGAAGACGATGATAAAAAGGGGAAGAAAAAGAAAAAGAAGAAAAGAGAAGACGATGAGGAAATTCTAGATGAAATTGAAGACAAAATGGCGACTGTTGTTACGGAAATACCTGAAGAAGATGATGATAAAAAAGGGAAAAAGAAGAAAAAGAAAAGGAGGGAGGAAGATGATGAAGGCGAAGATATTGAAGAAAAGATGGCGGTTGTTGTGACCGAAATACCGGATGATGAAGATGATAAAAAATCGAAAAAGAAGAAAAAGAAAATGAAGGATGATGAAGGAGTTGATGATGAGGTTTATATTACTTTTTATTTATAGATTTATTTATTATTTTGGCTGAAAGTGGATGACTTATCGTTTTTTTAATAGAATAAAGATCTTAATGAGGGTGAAGATGGCGACGAAGGTGGAACAATAAAAACGGCTGCTCAGAAGAAGAAAGAAAAAAAAGAAAGGGAAAGATTGAAGAAAATTGCATTGAAAGCTCAAGTAATTTAATTTATAAAATAAGTTTTATTTAATATTTTTTAAAATTTAAATAATATTTTTGTGTGTTTAGGATAAAGGTAAAAAGAAAGTTGATGTACAGGATAAACCTCTTGAAGGTAAAGGAGACGGTTCAAATGAAATGAAAGATGACGAAGATTATGCGCGAAAAGGTGATGATGAGCTTGAAGATGGCGGTAAAAAGAAGAAAGATAAAGGGAAAAAGAAAAAGGATGAAAAGGAAGAAAAAGATAAAAAAAGACCCGGAAAGAAACAAATTTTAGCAATGCAAGAAGCGTTAAAGAAACTTAAAGAAGAGGAAGATAAAGCGAGACTAGAAGAGGAAGCCAGACAAAAAGCTGCAGAAGAAGCGGAGAATTTACGATTAGAAAAGGTGTTTAGTTGTGATTAATAATAATTATTATTAATTATTGTTAATTTTTAGTTACGGCTAGAACAAGAAAGAAAAGAGAGAAAGAAGCAGAAGGAAAAGGAAAAACGTGAACGATTGAAAGCCGAAGGAAAACTTTTAACACAAGCACAGAAACAACAACGTGCTCGAGCACAAGCCATGTTGGAAGCCTTGCGAGCTCAAGGTAAGCATCTGCTCTTGATAAGGTGAAAAGTTAATCTTTTAATTTGATTACTTAAATTGGCTTTAGCCTGATTTGTAGTTATACGATTATGTATGATTTAGAGTTAAATCCAGGGCTTGGATTGTACCAGAGCAAACCGGAATGATGTTCCGGTTTTGTGGTGAAATTTTGAAAAATATTGTTCTAGTTTGTGATGAAATTTCGAAAAATATTGATCCAGTTTGTGCAATCTTCCATTCGGAGCCCTGATCAAATCAAACCAATTTTTTTGTATTTTAAATATTTTGTACATGTTTTTATTATTTTTGTAAACAATAATTCTAATTCATTAATTTCTACATTAAAATCAGGTTTGGATGTGCCTAAAATTGGAGAAAAGAAGGAAAGAACACCAAGACCGGGTGATCGTATTAGACCGAAGAAAGTTAAACCAATTTCTGCAACTGAGGAGGAATCAAAAGTTGATGTTTCAATCGAACCTAAACTTGAAATATCATCCGAGTCTATAGCTTTGTCTTTGGAAGGAAAAACTCCAAGAGATGATGACCAATCATTACTTCAGTCGCCTGAAGAAGTAAGTTTCGTAATTATGCGCAATTTTGTTTATTTCAATTAATAATTTCGCTGAAAACGATTGAAATTCGAATACCAGTTCACTTGTGAAAGATAAAAACGTCAGTAATTACGCGACATTCGTTCAATTCTGAACTAGGAATACGAATTTTAAGATAAAAAAATATAAATAAAATAAGAAATAGTTTTTATTCATTATTTACTTATTTATTTAGGAAATTAAAGAATCATGGGATCAAGTATCAAATGATGATGTAAAAGATTCATGGGATATATCCAGTTCGGAAGATGAAAGCGGAAAACCAGAAAGAAAGGACGGAACACATAAAAAGACAATGGCGAATAAGAAACCGGTATCGGATGAAAGTTCTGGAGAAAGTGAATCGGAATCAGATGAATCTGAGTTCGAATCTGAAGATGAATCGAGCAGTGAGGAAAGTGAATCCGAAAATGAAGAAGAGGCTCATAAACCAACGAGTGAGAAATTACGTGAACGTGCTGTAAAAAGGATAGAGGTAGAAATTGTGTTGAAATGTAAAAAAATTTGAGATTAAATTTTTTTTCTTTTTTGTTGCAGAAACGTAAAGAAGAAAATGAAAAGAATCGATCTACTGCTAAGTTAAGATCACCGGTTGTTTGTGTGTTGGGACATGTAGACACAGGAAAAACGAAAATTTTAGATAAAGTAAATTTAAATTTGTATTAAATTGTGCAGATGTGTTGTTAATTAATTAATTAGTTACTAATTTGTTTGAATTATGGTATTTAGATAAGACATACACATGTTCAAGATAGTGAGGCTGGTGGAATTACGCAACAAATTGGAGCAACTATGGTGCCTATGGAGGCAATTCGTGAGCAATCAAAAATGGCAAAAAATGTATAAAAAATAATTTTTTTTTTATTTTTTTAAATTTTATGATAAATTTTTAATTTTTCTTTTTAGTTTATGAATTTTGAAACTATTATTCCTGGGTTATTGATTATAGATACACCAGGACACGAATCTTTTAGGTAAAAAAATTACAAGTTATATTATAATTTTATAATTTTTATTTTTTTAATTTTTATTTTCAGTAATTTGCGATCTCGTGGTTCATCTCTGTGTGATATCGCCATTTTAGTTGTTGATATTATGCATGGTTTGGAACCACAGACATTAGAATCCATTAAGTTACTTAGAGCGAAAAAAACACCTTTTGTAGTTGCACTGAACAAAGTAAGTTTTTTATTGTCATTTTAATATTTTTATCGAATTAACAAATAATGCGAGTGCAAATTTTAATGCATTATGGGTCACGAATAAATAAATAAACAAAATGGCGCTGCTTCAAATGTGGTATTCATAGTCGTCAACTATTTCCGTAGTTTACTTGCGATTTTTATTTTTTAAACTAAAATTTAATTTAATTTGATGTGTTTGTTGAGTTATTACTAAATAAAATTGAATATTTAATGCTTAAAATCATTCCACTCGCGAGCGAAAGCTTTAAAAAATGATACAATAAAAATCAAATCATTTTGTACTTATTTTTAGATTGATAGATTATACGAATGGAAACCTAATAAGCATAAAGATGTTCAAGATACTTTGAAAAGTCAAAATAGAAATACGCAATTAGAATTTGAGGAACGTGTGAAATCTACTGTTACACAATTTGCGGAACAGGTAAAATTTAAAATTCAATTTTTCAAGTTTTGAATGAAATTAATTTTTTTTTCTAATTTTAGAGTCTTAATGTGAAATTATTTTATGAAAATAATGATCCTAGAATATTCATATCGTTGGTACCAACATCGGCTCACACAGGTGATGGAATGGGAAATTTAATGGCGCTTATTGTGGAATTAACTCAAAATATGATGAGTAAACAAATAAGTTATAGTGATGAATTGCAGGCAACAGTTTTAGAGGTAATTAAATTGAATTATTTATGAGAATTTTGTTTTTTAAACTGAATTAATCATGAAAATTCAATTCTTATTCTTAATATTAATGAGGAAAATAAAATTGGCGGGGAAATTTCATGAAAATTCAATTTTTCTTAGAAATAGAAATTAAATTGCAAATATTTTTTATAATATAAAATAATTTAAAAAATAATTTTTTTATTAATTAGGTTAAAGCTGTTCCTGGTTTAGGAACTACAATTGATGTGATTCTAGTTAACGGTAGAGTACGTGAAGGTGATACGATAATCCTGGCTGGTACTGATGGACCTTTAGTTACCCAAATTCGAAGTTTATTAATGCCTCAACCATTGAAAGAGTTGCGGGTTAAGGTAATATTGATAAAAATAATTGACAAAAATATAGAAAATTAAAATAATCAAAATGTGATATTTATTTTTAATATTTTGAATTTATTTTATTTTATTTAGAATCCTTATCAAGAATTTAAGGAAGTCGAAGCTGCTCAGGGAATTAAAGTAACTGGCAAAGATTTGGATCGAGCAATAGCTGGTTTGAATTTGCTTGTTGCCCATCATCCTGATGAAGTTGAAATATGCAAAGTAACAATAAATTAAATAATCTTCTTAAAAAATAAACAAAATTAATGAAATTAATTTCAATATCAATTTATAGGAAGAAGTAGCAAAAGAGTTGCAAGCTGCAATGAATTCAATCAAGTTATCAGAACGTGGTGTTTATGTTCAAGCATCAACATTAGGATCATTAGAAGCATTAATCGAATTTTTGCGATCATCTTCGATTCCGGTATGTGAATTTTTGAAAATTTATTTGTTTATTTCCCTCAAATTACAATTATTTCGATTTTTGTATTTATTTACTTAATTATTTATTTAAAATGAGTCTAATTGATTTTTGTATTTGTTATTGTTGATGGTTAACTCACTGAAGTTTATTGACTAAAACATCAACATTAATTCCATGAAGAAATAGATACTGGGTTTCACCCATAATTTGGTTGCAGAGTTCTTAAAAATCTCCCTCTTAATAAATCATGAGGCAGGAAATAGGGAAAGGATGACAGATTAGATAACAGGAAGGAAAGAAAGATGTATAAAGGAGAAAACAAAAAAATTATTCATCTCTTGCTTAGTGAATTAGAGGGGAACTAATTATTGTTTTTTCTGTTAAATTTGGGTAATTATCGCCAATTTAGAACTTAAATTTTATTTTAAGCATGTGAAATGAAATTTTAGAAGAGAAAATTTGAAATTTTTCGAAAATTACTGATTAGAATTATTTGTAACTACAAGATTTACAGGTTGCAGCATCAAAATATGCCTACAAATGACGATTCGTTTGGTTCCTAAATTAACGAATTCAAACTTGAGTTAAAATATTGTTAGATAATCAAAACTGAGTTTAAACTGTAAATTTTTTAAGCTTGGATTTGATTGGCCTTACTTGATCACATGACATTTTGTATACAAGCTAATCTTGTGTCATAATTTAACTGACCATTTTTGACCACTTAAATTTAAACTTTTGTCAAGTGTTTGGTGCATGGTAACTTTATTTAATCAAAGTTTAAATACTAGTTTAAACTTTGATTAAATTTAACTGTTGGTACAACCCAGTCTTATATTTAAAAATTTTTATTCAAGGATTTTTTAACTAGGTATTTTCTCATGATAACATAGCACCTAGTGGTTGTTATTACTCAAGTAACCAAGGCCAATTTTTATAACTCCAAACTGTAGGCATGTCATTGAAATGCCATTTTTATCATCAGATTAGATAATAAAGCAGTAATGATGTGATTTATGCGGAATGACAAAACCCGCTTTTTCGATTTCGAGAAGATGAATTTTTACAAGTTTAACCTACGCATTACTGAGAATTTTATTTTTTCTCATTTAATTAAAAGTAGTATTTTTATCTCACAATTCCGTCAATTGATACAAGTTGATAAGGATTGCAGTTTAATTAAAAATAGATAAAACTGTTGAATTTTTTTGAAATTCGATACACATAAATTCAACCGCATTTGTTCAGTTTCTAAATGGTCAGGGCCATTTTACACGAAATTTTCCAAATCAAAATGGCGCTCATCCCTTATCACCTTCCACAAACTAATTACTAGACCTAAACTCAAACATACCATGCACTTATTTTTAGTAATGTTTATCCCCAGGAATTCACTCAAACCGGAAGTAGGAACCCACAGAGAGAAAAGAATCCCATCAACATCCCTCATTCACTCATCCCCCATTTCCGTCATTTTTTTTTTTAAATATTTTTTCAATGTAAAAGCAAAAATAATTTAAATTTGTAAAAATATTGTTGATATATGGGTTTCCCATAGAATTTTTGTGGTAAAGCTAGCGAATATCCTGGGCGGTTATTAGTGATAATTTTCTCTTGGGAAGTTGAAATGCCAACTAATTCTCAGATTCAACTTTTCATATCCAGTAATGTCCAAAAGTCCTTGAAGATCAGTGGGAAAGGAAAAGGCAAATCAAAGAGAGAAGGGGCTTCAACCATCAGTTCTGCCATAAAAAAGACCTGCTTGGTTAATAGTGTGCAAGCCGGAAGTGGGGTTATTGTTGCTGCTATGGATATTTATAAGATTTTTGTTCACAATAATGTTTGGAACTAGTTTTTCTTATGATGGGTAAGAGCTATGTAATTGGTGGAGGAAGTTATAGGGGTTGTTTAGGGTTGATTGATTGATGGGTTTAGAGTTTTTTCTTTTTGGGTGTTTGGTTTTGGGTTAAAGGATGTGAGGCTAAAACGGGAAGTGTGTATGGTTGTGCTGTAGGCTATTTGGTTGGTTCATAGTGTGTGGGAAATTGTATGGGAATAAAATGTGGAGGTAAGAATTAGTGTTGTGTAATTAAATTAGGTCATGTTGTAGATGGTTATGTAAATTTATATGCAGGGTTATGTTGAAAAGGTCCTGGACTAAAAATATTTTAGGGCCCTATTAAAAAATTAATTATTGATGTCTAATTTAATTTATACAGGGGAATTATTATTTTTTTTTAAAATGATTTTGACTTAATTTACATATGTTGACTCCTATTACTTTAAAGTTTAAGGCCTTTTCAATCTTCTCCCTAAGATCATTATCTGAACTGTGGTTTTGCACAAAACCGAGGCACCAGAATATTTTTTTGTGTTAACTGATTTTTCAAGTTAACGGAATTTGCAAAAATTCATTATCTTTTTACTAATATTTATTTTCAAAGAAGGTCCTACATCTATTAGTTTAAGCAACTCCATTTTATGGATTATTTAAATTTATATACAGTTCTGATGATGATCTTAGGTAGAAGATCGAAAAGGTCTTAAACCCCGAAGAAATAGGAGTCAACAAATGTGAATGAAGCCAAAATTAATTTTTAAATAAACTCCATTTTACCTTCAAGTGAAATATCAATGATTTTTCTGCCATTGTGCTGTTATGGTAATTTTTCACTGAACATGAAGTTCAACATTACAGATGTGTCACTCAATTCAGGAAAACTGTACACTTTAAATGCAAAATTTTCATTTAACATCTATTCTAGAATTAAGTGGCACTGTCTCAGATTTGTGGTAGATACGTTATTCACCAATCAACATTGTTTTTTTATTGGAAAAATAGATCTTATGTAAAAATTAGTTGACATCTTTAATCTATGACAACTGGAAGTGCTTTTGATAGGCTCCTGCCTTTGGCTGAACACATGAAATTATTTTTATAAGTTATAGCATTGGGTTTTTGTATCAGTATTGGTATCAAGTGTAAAGCAGGTATAAATCTATTTGGTTTAAGTTTTGATCTGCATTTGTTGCTTACAGTAGTTAACAGAGGATGTAAGTTTACCAAGGCCAAGTAGGACAGAATTTGTTGACATTGAATTAATAATAATAACACCTTTGTTATGATAGTCTTTGTACCTTGGATTTGTCTCAATGCAACATGGGAAACACGCTTTGATGGTGTTTGCTGAGTGAGAAAAAGAATAACCACAAACATTATCTAAGGAAATCTCAACTTCCTGTCAGATTTTAGTGCGATTGACTCGAATGTGATAGGTTGGCTTTTCAGATTGCTTTTTTCTCAAGATGAAAACAAAAGAATAGCTCAACAACAGGAAACCATGATCATCCTCATTTAATGCATTTCGGAAAGAAATAGTTTGAACCAGTCATTTTGATTGTTATTGTCAATTGAATTAAGTCAGTTATTTCACTTCAGTTCCATTGATTAAAAAAGTTGAATTTCTATTTCTGTAATAGTTTTGACATAACTGGTCTGGAAATAGAAATTATCTTAATAATTTATCTTTTTATGTAATTCATTGATGAAGTGACTAAACTGTTACATAATCCTAAGAGAAAGATTTTTTTAAATTTTAAGTGTGAGATTTATTGTTAATAATAATTTCTTTGTTGAGTAACAGTTTCTATATTAAAAAGTAGGTTTATTGAAGTGAATTTTTCAGAATTAAATGGCTTATTGTTGTAGAGATTTTTTTTTTCCTTATTGAAAGCTGAAATGTAATACAATGCATAGCTGCAGCTAAATTCTGAGAAATAAATTCCAACACAATGAGTATTTATGAGTAAAGGAATTAAAATGAATCATTAGTGTTGTTCAGGCAAAATATGGCAGGTACTTTTCTTTTATTAAATTGATTAAGCCTAAAAGAACAGTGAACTAAATTTTCCTGCTTAATATGATGAAATCAATAGAAGTGTTCAATTTATCTAAGCCAAATTGTCTTAAGTTTAAATTTAGATTGTAGCAGGAAATGACATCTTTTGCGTCATTTTTTGCTTAAATGATATCACTTATTATACTCAAATTTAAGCTACACATTTTCTCACTTATTTTTGTAAAAGCATTGTTGTTAAGACAAATTGAAGTGATTGCACATGCAATATTTAGGAGTATTTAATAAGTGCTTAAAATTACATTGAAGAGCATTTAATAGTAAGCATCTTTTTTGTCATTCAAGCAAACATTTAAGTTTTTGCTTGACTAAATTTAACAGCTAATGGTTTTATCAAAACCTTTATCAAATTAATTAAGTAAGCTTGCGCATGGGGTTTTATTATTATAAAGAGCATATATAATTCTTATGAGGTTATAAGGCTTATAATTCGGGAAAGGAATTCTCAGGACGATATTGGTTGGTTTAGTATGCATCAATTTTTGGGAAAAACAATTTTCTGGATGTATTTCAACTAGAAATGTGCCGATTATTCGAGAAGTGTTTGGTATTCCGCCTATTTGATGCAAAATTAACTATTTGAAATTTGGCTGAATACTAAGTCAGACTATTCGAAAATCACACAAATATTCGATCGAATATAAATATAAATAAATATATAATAAAAGTATATTTAAAAAATATATATATAATAAAAAAAAATGATAATTTGCAATTTTAAATATTAAATTTTCGTTAAGTCCTCACTATTTTTTTAATTAAATTTATTTCAAAAATGAAATAGTAAAAATAATGTTCATTATTCAAGATTTCTGAATATTCGATACTATTCTATATTCATTCTTTGAGACTTTTTGGTATTCGGCACATACCTAATTTCAACATTATGTATAATTTGAGACATACAAAAAAATTGAGAATTTGTTTTGATTAGTCAAAAGGATGAAATGATTTTTTAAAACAGTAGGGGGTTTCAATAAGTCACTGATTATTCGGATTATTTGATTATTTTGATTAGTTTATCATTTGGACAAATACATTACAATGTTTCTTACTAGTGATGGAATGAATACTCAGCAATTACCCAGAACTGACAATAAAATAGGATTTGGTGCCAGGTACTATCCACCTGAAATTATAAAAAGATAAAGGGTGAATTTCAACAAATTGAATTTAAATTTACTTATTTATTTTTTTGAATCAAATAAAATTGAGCAATATTGAAATATTTCAACTTATATCAGAGCTGTGCACGCAATGCATACATCAGGTGCATCACATCCAGATGGTCAAGAAAAATAGTGGCCAGGCAGCCAAAATTTAATTATTATTTATGTTCCAAATAATGGTCCACAAAAATAAACAAAAATATTGTATGTAAATGTACCACAATTTGGAGGTAATCATACACTTAACCGCGCTACAGTTCACCGCATTCAGATCACCGCATCTACACTTAACCGCATCTACACTTAATCGCATAAAAATTTAAAATGAAAAAAATTTTATTTACTTGTAGCTTAAATAAGCTATTGATTTCAGATACACGAGTATATCTGCTTGGCCATATGCAGCCACTGCTCGCTGAACTCTCTCATTAAGCACGCGATATTTCCTTTTTGGCACTGCTTGCTGACCAATCATTCCCTGGAGAAATGCTGCCTTTTGCCGTGCCATATCTGCTTTAATTCCTTCGATAAAAGTTCACAAGGTTGGATGGTGACATTGAAAAAGTAACTGTAAGCTGTGATGCCAACTTTCAACCGCATTTGTTGTTTGAGCTACTCCATCCACACCTGCTGTGTACTGGTTCCGAGTTTCAATTGGGAATTTTGGTTGTCTGAAGTTTGCCCCCCTTCCTGGAAGTTGCCGACCACATACATAAGTGTAATCGAAATACGCTACTAGTACATCCAGGTTATCAACATCTTCAGGCATTGTTTCAACCAATAGTTTGGGTGCATGTGGTTAGAAGCGATGATGTGTACGAGATTAAATGTGCGTGTGGTTATGTGTATGCGCGATGAAATGTTGTGCGATTATTTGAATGCGGTAAGTGGTCGCAATTAAATGTTTCACGGTTAAATGTATGGGTATTCAGCACTTTTTGGAATCATTCCATCACTATTTCTTACATACACAAACTCAATTATTCACAGGGTTGTAATTTTTGTAACGTTATATTTCATTCAGTAGTCACAAAATAATAAGCAATTACATTTTGGTTGCATGAATGTAGAATCACTCTGGAGGTTAGCTTTAATGGCATATTGCACAAATTCTGTAATGTGCTAATATAAATAAATTTAAAACATGATATGTGGATGAATAGGTCATGAGTGATAAATGCAGCTACTAAAAATTGGAATAGGAAGCACTGATCTTCATTTTGGTCAAGTGCTGCTGTAAATAGAAATTACAGCACACATTGTTCAGTCATTTTGCTTTTATTTCCATTGAAAAGTGAATTGGAATTATTTTCAGGTGAATATTGTCAAACTGGTGTTGAAATAAAAATTTCAATTTACTTTATTAATGGAAATAAAAACTGAAATGGCTGACTTAGGTCAGTAATAATTACATTTGTTAATTTTAAAATGAAATAAATAAATCATGAAGAAAATGAAGAATTTAATTAAATTCAGATGAAAGAAAGTTTATGTACATCAAATCAACACTATCATTAATCACAGATTGGGTACCCTGGGATTAATTGATGATAAGAGATGAGGAAATAGTAGAAAGGTGAAAGCAGTCTTTTTTAAACAGATGGCTCTTGTTAGTGGTGACAGATGGGAAATAATTTTTTTTACATTTCTCATAATATATCTCTCTAATCCACACAAAAGAAGAGAAATTGTATCAAGATTTCTTTTATTTAATAAAAGACTTGGAAATTATAAAATATAATTTATCATAAAAGTGTTTTTTAATTTTAATTTCAAAAGAAAATAAAATCAAAATGGGCATTTTGTAATTTTTATTACTGACATTTTGAATAGGGCTAAATCTTGATAGCATTTGGATCTTGCTATCAATTATCAGTGAGTAGATGAAGACTCATAAAAATCAATCACTTTGACTTTTATGGGCAAAGATGTCTGCCTGAGTTTGGCCATCATTAAATTTAAGTGGAAAAATGGGCCTTTGAAACAAGTTTTCAGTTTGGGAAAGAATTGTAGAAGGCATAATTTGTCAACTATATTGGACCTAATTGTGGTAAAAGTAAAATGGAGGTTCAAAGATAAGGAAAATGATTTATATTAATTGTGTAGAAGGGGGATTGATAAAGTGAACTGGAATTTTTATTTCCAATTGAGTTATGTTGAAATTTAAGTTTTTCAAATATTTGACAGAAATTTAATTTTCTACATTTTTTTAATATAAAATAATTTTTCATCTTAAAGTAGCAAAGTATATCGCTAATCCACATGTAGTTGAAAATGATTATCATTATAGCTGTACTTCTTCCCCTAACATTAATGATGTACTATTAAATCATGTAACCTGTCACTTTACTTGCTTTGGGCAATGAGTTTGAAGGGTCACAATATACTATTATCACCTACACACTAAATATATGTTGCATGCTTTTTCTACAATCATGATGTAACTGTTGTTTACTTTTTTCCCTAAATATATAAAACTTAGAAAATCATTATTATTACAGCACTAATATGTTTTTACAGTACTGTTACTGGACAATAACTAGGTTATGGTTAGTGACAGCTGGACACTGCACTTCCTGTGACCCAATTATCTGTAATAAACAATAGGTTTGTTAATTTTATTGTGGCATTGTTGCAGAAAAATTAGAAGTAGATAATGTTTATAAAAACAAGATAATAAGTAATCACAAATCAAAAGTTGAGGGTATCAAAAGAATCAGAAAATGAAAAGAAGATGATGCTAATATTGAAAATGTCATTAAAATGTTACTAAAAGTTACCTGATCATTTTAATGTTTAAAACCATATGATAAAGTTAAAAGACAGGTCTGATAATGACTTAGGGCAGGGGTTGGCAAGCTTTTTTACTAGGAGGGCATATTTCAGAAATAAAGGAGTTAGGCAGGCACCGTGGGATGAAGAAAAGGGAGGGGTAATGTTTAAACATGAAAATATTAAAGTTTTTACGGAAATCATTTATTATAACTACAAGTGTTTGTTGTTCAAATATCTAAAATTTAGATTTTAGATACTTGTATGGCGGGCACTTTAAAATGCCGACCCCTGACTTAGAGATTGAAATGGCCTTAAACAAAGGATTAAAGGAGATAATACATTGGATTAAGCCAAAATCAGTAAATAAATAATGTCCTGAATAGTTTATAATTATAAAGATATTTCATGTTTAGAGTATTATAAAGAAATAAATGAAAATGATAAAGTTTTACAACAAATTAGCAATGTAGATAAATGTAGAAAGAAAGATGATGAAAATGAAAGTGTCATTTTTATGTTCCTAACTAAGAAAATTGAATATGAATAAAATAAATTTCAAGATGTTCTCTTTTTTTATCTTAATTGTAAAACTATATGTGGAGATAGCTGTTTACAGTAGGAACAATATGATTCTGATGATGGTCCTATGGAGGAGACCAAAAAGGCCTTCAACCTAGAGGTAGTTTGTAGTTCCTTTGAATTGGTTTGCATTTTTTCAATGTTAAACTAGTTTAAAGTAGAGTTCAATTGAATGATACATTTATAAAAAGGCAAATGACGATAATATTTTTAAGTGGGTTAGATATCGATTTTGATTGACCCACACACTAGAAAGGAAGTGTGTGGGACATGGTTGATGTGTCGACGAGCAACCGAGCGACCCGTCAACCTCAACAGGCCGGATGTGTGATGAGTGTGGGACATCCTATCTATGAATGAAGTTATTTTGAGGAGTTGTAAACTACATTTTTCATGTCACTTGTCACCCTCAGAATGGGTGGTCCAAAAATACTACGGTCATCTGGGTTACTTTACTTGAATGGGACAGATAAAAATATATATAGATTTATACATTTATGTATATAGAGGACAAACTTCCTTCTCTACTTGAGTTGATCAGTTGGATTATGGATTGGCAAATTATTTCGACACTTGAAATTCATTTTTAGATAAAATTTTGATAAAAAAAATTATTTTAGTGCTTTTGAATCATTTCCAGAGTAATAAATAGATTTATGAATTTATTTTTAATTTTAAATTATGTACGTCCTCCATTTTCTTTTTTAACAAATGATTGTTAGGGAAGGAACCATCTCTATATTCATAAGTTTTCTTGAGAAATTATCAAGCAGGAACACTGATCATTACACTACTTGTGAATTAATATTAAATTGGACAGGTTTACTAAAACAAAAATCATATTATATACAGTTGAGTTTCCCTAAGTCAAATGATCACAGTCCATTGAAAAACATTCGAGATTCAAAATAATATCTTAAATCAAAAATTTTCAAAAAATTTGACTTATACAAGTTCGAGTTGTGGAAGTTTGACTGTATTATTATTTTTTTACATGCATTTTTAAGTTATGTTATTTATTTTTATACATCATTGTTTAAGGCTTTTTCAATCTGTCTTAAGATCATTATCATCATCAGAACTTTATTTTTAACTACAGTAGACTCGATTATCCAATTAGCAGATAATCCGTGCTGTTGAAAATTGTCTACAATAATTTAAATAATAATACAGGTCAAACCTCGTTATAACGAACTTCATTATAACGAATTCCTCGATATTACGAACTATTTTTTTCTTTTGGTTGGTTGCCCTATTCAATCCATGTTAAAAAATTTCATTATAACGAATTTTGTTATAACAAACTT
>JAQFZN010000453.1:0-30000 GCA_034687075.1 Geophilus carpophagus
TTACAGGGGTAAACAAGATAACTAATTACTATTGGTCGGCTCTCCGGAGCTCTTCTATTCCAACTTAGGGGTTTAATCATCACGCTCTCCTGAGCATAATATTAACTAATACCATACTATTCCACTCTAGTGGTGGCTTACCGAACTACCAAATTGACCTCGCCCGTCACAAGTTGTTTACGTCTGAGTTTGAAGTCGAGGGTTTCTATGATTTATCACTCGGCATATGTAAAAGCGAACCACAAAAATCCGTGTATGGTTTGTTTATCAATAGATACTGTTCGTTGGTGCGGTGAGAAGATGGCACCAGATGTTCATCCGATGGAAAATGTCGAGAGAAACGTGTTCATTTTAAAGATAAAGCTGAATTTAATTATTAATTATGTCGTCAATTTAAGTTTCGTTTTTAAAAATTGCTCTGGAATTAAATTAAAAATATTAAAAAGGCAAAATATTTGTATGGTTAGTTATTTACGTCTCAATTGGATAACCACAAAAAAGGATGAAGGTGCAGGAAACGATCTTTTGTATGTTACGCGCGATTTTTATCTGGATCGAGATTAGCATCTTTATTCGCTTCAGGTTTTCTAGATCGCGTGGTTTCAGGGCAGCGATGAGAGAAACGACTTCATTTTATTTTAAGCTATATAAAATAAAGATCAATGCAACGTGAATTTAAATTTTTTTATTTTAGTTTGCATTTTAAATGTGCTTTTAAAAAAAATCATTGTTATAGTAACCAGTGAGTGCGGGACAGGTTGGTGCGGGAGTGAAACATGGCGACAAGGACAACAAAGAAAATAAAAATGTACAAAAAATAGCAAATAAATACATTTACAATCGATACATACACAAATTTGTGTGAAAAGAAAGAAAATTTATATTCAAAAATTAAAATATGTATAAACAAAAACCAGATACGTTAAACATTATTAAATAATTATAAACGGAATTGAAGTGGCTTTTCATCAACGTTTCACATTTTATATTGATCAGTCACACCCTTTCTCATTTAACATCGTTTCAGCAGTAAAAACCTTTGAAATAGCAACATTTGACACGCGTTAAATTCAAAATTAATAAAAATTAATCATTCAACTCAAAAATTGTTCAGTTTGAACCATCCAGAAACATGATTTGATGAATGCATTAGTCTAATCGAATGATAAAAGAAACATTACGCTGGATGTAATTGGAGTGCGTGCAAACTCACGCCCAATGTTTTGCCTACCTCTAAAATTCAACACGACATTCTTAATGACATCAACACGTGTTGTCATTTTGCAGCTAAGAATAATCAGACCAGAGTATTTGCGGTCACAAAGACCGATAACTCATGTCAGGTGCCTCCAGTTAGTTTATTACCTTGGTTTAACGGCTAAATGCTTCAACATGTGGCACAGATGGATAAGCCAAACCTCTATTAAAATCATCTTCGTTTTGAAAAGAAATAAAAATAAAGAATTAAATTTAATTTCCATTCTATTAGTATTGATTTTCCCGTTAAGTTTACTTTTAGCTCACTTTAAAGTGGTCAATGTTGACTTAGCACTAGACTAGGTAACAGTAGCCATAATGGAAGAAACGTATCGAGTTCAGGATCGATAAAAACCCTGATCTTGTGTCAGTGTGGGTAGTAATCTTTCAAATTAATTGATAAAATGTCAGGAAGTGTCTTAGACATATGTCTAAATTATTATTAGGTCTGTAGCCGAAGAGGAATTGTTTTTTTCTGTGTTAAAGTGTGTTTCAAGATGGCGGAAATGTTGTTTTTAATAATGGATTTATAATGCAGATGTTAATTTATTAAGTATTTTTTTTTTTAATTTAAGAAAGTAGAATATCAAGTTGAACATGTCGATAATATTTAAGTGTAGGCAGTTAATTATTCATGGTTGCTTTAAGCACAACACACTGAAAGTTTACTGATCCTTCAGAGCTATTGATGTAATACAGGAAAAGGGTACTGAACCGTGAATCTTGAATTAAGTTTGGGTACAAAATATTGATGTCAAGCTGCAACTTTCTCTGCTGCATTAGATTTAAATTCCAAATGTATCCATACACACAGTTTTATGATAGTACTAACTTTCTGCAATAAATAAAGATGAAATTGTTTCTAAAAATGGCAAGATTAGATATATTAAACTTACTCAAAGTTTCTATTATCTGGATATTGTATAAAGCAGGAAATAATGCTAGGAATATCAATATAATGTTAGAAATGGTGATTGGTACAGCATCTAAAAAACAGTGAAAATAATCATAATATTTGATTGGTTGAATTTATTGACAGTAAAAACATATATGACTACATGAAATCGATAAACTTTATATGGATGTATATATAATAAACATATATAAAATACATAATATAAACAAAAAAGAAGAAAATTCTGAATAGTAAACATTATTTTTTAAATAGTCAGCGATTTTTGATTATTGTACATTAAAAAATTGACTATCCACAAAGTTGTTAATGCAATACACTTTGTCCAGAAGTGTCTCTTTAGAACACAAATATTCGCTATACTTGCTTAAAAAATGATGCAATTCCCCAAAAAATTTGAGTTGAGGAAGATCACAATCTTCCAAAATCCCAAATTTTAGTTGGAGTTACCGCAAAGCCAATTTTTTTAAAAAGTTAAATAAAATCTTCATTTTAAGAGCTATGGCTTTGAAACTTGGCAGAAACATGTCCCATACTTAGATAAACAAATCCCAATTGATAAAAAAAATATTTTTATAAAATATCTCAAATTTTTTTGTAAAAAATATGGCAGTTGCATTCACCCACAATATGACTTATTAGAGAAATTCGAGATATAGAAACAATTTTTTATGTAAAATGCGATCTTTACCCAAAAAATTTTCGAAAACTTGGAGATACAGAAAAATTTGACCTTTGGAAATTCAACTGTAGTTAATTACAAATCCAATTCTTTTGCCGATTTAGTTCAAAACATTCCAATTGACCTTTTGATTGGAATTATTGATTTTTAACCCTTTATAGAAAATTTAATTCAACTCTATTTCAAAAATTCTCATCAGTTTGCTCTGTGTATGTGTCACACAAATGGCACAGAATTAAAGTGATGATATATTGTATCAGTTTACTTGCAATATTTGTTAAACATATAAGCCTTGTTGTTGTGTTGAGAAGCTAGCCATTGCAATTCCAAGGAGGAGTTTTCCCGTTGGGACTTAACGTGAAAGGATTTTCTACGCGACAAGGGAGTTTGGTAGTGCGTGACCATTTGTTCCCTCTTTGAATTGAGTAAATTGCTTTCACTGCAAACTTACTAAAGTTTGGGATAACACAAACAACTACAAATATGTAAAAGTTTTTTTTTTAAATTGAAAAAAAAAATGCTTTAAAAGCATTTTTCTTTTATAAAAAGAATTTTCACATTTGTACAACTAAAGTTGTGTTATTTGAATTATTTCTATATTGGGACAAGTAAATCAGCCATTATTTTTTGCTTCGGTGAATAAGAATGTGAAACAACATTCCATTTCTCTCATATTTCATTGTCCTTTAAGCCAACACCTTTAATTTCTTCTTTTCAAAATTTCTGATATAAGAAATGTGTGAAGATTCATTTCCTGTGTAAAATAGAAAAAAGTGAGTTTATAGAAAAAAAATTCTAAAGTGTTGTTAAATGAATTTATAATCAAATTAATTTATAATCCATTTTTAATCAAAAACAAGTGGGAAAAGATGTGTGTTTTAATATTAAAGCTTTGTCAATTTAATTAGACATTGAAAAATTGTTCATTTAATTCCATTTTGTGTTGGATCAATTTGTAATTTCATTTTATTGATCCAACAAGTTTCTTTGCTGCTTTACCACACAAAGAAATGAAAACAATACAGAAAATGGTATATACTTTTATCACATTTCTATTAATATTAAGATTTTTATCATTTTTATATTAATAAAAAGATAAAAATATTATTTTTCTGCTTTTAATTCCTTTTCTTTGTCTTTAGATTATGATTTGTATTGGAAAAGGATAAAAATAAATGTGTGAAAGATAAGTTAAGTGTTTTCTAGCAAATAATACTCACAAATATTTTTTTTCTCTCTTTAATTTGAAGGGTCTGAGAGAAAAAAATGACAGAACAGCTGTTTATGAATGAAGCATTTGAAAAAGAGCTTTGAAAAAATATTTTAAATGTTTTTTTTTGCTCTTTTTCTACTTCTCAAAATAGAAATTCAATTTTTTCCCAAACTTCAACTTTAATGGCATTTAACAACAAGCTTTTTTGTTGTTAGTTGAGCTTAATATAAAAAAAAATTAGATGGATTTATGTTAAACATATCGTGGGAAACAAGCAAATTGTGTTATAAGAATTTAAAATCTCTCAATCTCGCCTTAAGCATTAATAATAATTGCTGGGAATATAAATTTACATATTATTTACGTATTATTAAGAAAAAAAATGAACTTTATTTTCATTTTTTTTGTCCTCAAATTGATTTTGTTCTAAATTAATAAATAAATTTGAGTGTTTGTTTACATAATACCTCTTGTTTATTTTATAATTTTTCAAATGTTTTTCCAACACTTTAATCTGGTTGTTAGAGCCCACTTCACGTTTCACTTCTCAAGAGAAACCAAGAGACTTTTTTTTTCTTTTTTCTTCTTCTTTTACCTCTGCAACTGTGTATGACAGCACTTGTCCAACCAGAACAATGGTTTCCACTATCATGACATGAAAAAATAAAAGAAGTCAAGTGAAGCAAGTTTTGTACATCCACAATTCAATACATTTTTACCTTTGCAAAAGAAAATATTTTGATAATATTTGACTTACATTTATTGTCGATTTATATATCCAAAACATTTCAAAATTCAATTTCGTATTCTAAACATAAAATATTAAAAAATCAATAGTTATATGCACGTTTCCAAGCTTTTTAGTATAAAAGTATACAAAAATTATTTTTAAATTTAAAAAGAAAATATTTTTTAACTGAAAAAATTTGATTTTTTAAAGTTTTAAATTGAATCACACATAATCAGTGTTGTTGACATTAAAATCTTAATTCAATGCACTGCAAGTTGCGTAGGAGCGAGAAGTGAATAAATTAGATTTTGAGCAATTAAACATTTGGAAGTTGGCCAGCTCTTTAATTTTCACATTCTTTACAAACATTTAGACGGAATTATTAATTTTTTCTTTTCGTTTCAGTCATTAGGAATCATAGCATCAGTACCAGGATTCTGGCTTATTCTCAATTTGCTTGCCTTTCTCATCTACTTTTTGTCAAGATGCTGCGAACGCGACTGGAAAGCAAAAAATTTGTTATGTTACAAAGTTACATTGGCTATTTTGGCTCTGCTATGTTGGTGGGTTGATAACACTTCAAATATTTAAATATAAAATAACCAATATTCAATAATTCATGTTTACAGTGGCGCCTTAGGCCTGGGTTTCTATGGAAATCATGAGACACATATAGGAATCGAAATTTTCGAATCAACTATGCGAAGTATCAATGGAGTCATTGTTGCAGTACGAAATGAGGTATGAAAATAAATAAATTAATCAATTAATTAATAAGTAAATAAAATTTAAATTTTAAATCAAAAAAATTTAAATTTTAAATCAATTTTACTTATTTTTCCAAAATAAATTTTCAAATTGTTCCTGGGAAGCTTAAATCCATTGCAAATGTAATTTAATAAATTATTCCACGTTGTAACACCATTGGAGATCTATAAAAGGAAATAAAATCTCACATTTACCAAGTTTATTGCTTTAAAACCTAACACTTTTCTTTGTAAATTGTTTTACAGACCATGTTCATAAAAAATACACTAGAAGTGAATACAGAACCAGAATTAGACACGTTGGACCAGATATTTCGACGATCAATCGGTAATAGTTCGGTGCAGGAAAGTTTAAAACATGCTGTGGATGTAATGAGAATGGATGTTCACAACGGAACACAAAATATCGTTCGCATCAACAGACGACTTCAACAGCTCAATTTAGACCCGGTAGTGAACCTCACTCATCAGGTGGAAGTAATCAGGTAGGAAATAAACCAGTGAATTGCCCATGACATCTTATTAGTGATGAATCAGAGTGTGTTTCGATTGCTCTACACGTACGCAAACTCTTAAAGCAGGGAGAGGATGACTGAGGGAGGAGAAAAATAATTATGGCTTTACTCGTTTGAGGGTAAATTAGTTAATGCAATCAAAATAAGAGGGTTCTGCGATCGTATTAACTGTAATTTGATTGTTAGTCAACGAAATACTTAACTTATCTATGGTTTTTAGCTCTTATTTGAAAGAAAAATTGCTTGAATCGCCACTTAAATGATGTTGAACGATTTTCACGATGTAAAGAAAACGGTTATTTTTAAATGTGGTGCTGTTCTGTTGCTAGAAAAAAAATAAATTGTTTAAAATGTTAATAAAAGAAAAATTTCTTTAATTTTTCTTTAAATTTATTTTCATATACAAATATTTTCATTAAATATCTAAATTTTATTACTTTTAAATTGATATTACTATGTACAAAACGAATCATTGCAGCGGAAGATTCTATTGACAGAGCAGAACTCAAGGTAGAACTTCAGTTATTACTTCAGATACGAAAGAAATGGGAATAAAATTTAATAAAATTCATCTCAAATAAAGAGAAAAAAAGATTTTACAAATCAGTAGGCCGGAATTAGAAATGTGTGATCGAGCTTGTTGGGGTTAGTGAACTCTTAGATAAAAATCGTGATCTATTGGTCATCCGAGTGCGCGCGTGATTCGGTCGGACAGTAACTAAAACCGAATGACAAATAACACCTTTCGCTTGGCTTGTGTTTGGGGAATTTGAACCTTTGAATGATAGATTGAGACAGAAATCCATTTCAGTCAAGTCAACTAGGTTGTAGATTGCACTTTTTTCTCGTTTCCTGTTTTCCATTTCCCCATCACTAATACTCGAAACGGTTCGGTTGAGTGAAGGTTTTGATTTGAACTCGGTCAAATGACGATGAGCTTCATCAACATTACCATACAAATGGCCGCCAAGAGAGTTTCTATGATCACAAAAGATAAAAAAAAAGAACATTTCAGGGCTTAAGTTCAAGATTCAGTTGGCATCTTAGAATGAAAGGTTGATAAAATCTGTATGTGATATAAAATGTTAACTAAGCTGAAAATATTTAATCAATTCTGGTTTTTGAATTTTTTTATTTTGAATTTTTTACATGTGACGCCATTTTGAGTTTGTTTAAAATAAATTGTTTATTAAATTATTTCTACACAATTAAAGCTAGAGTCAAAGGTGAGAGTGATGGAAATTTAATTTTAAAAGTTGTGTTTTTAATTGCAGTTAATCACAAGTAAAAGATGTTGTAAGATGAGAGTAATTAGCGGGTTTTGATAAGGGAAGAAAGAGACAAGTAAAATGACTTCAATTGCTGGTTGAGGAGATAGAAGAAGAGTGATGCTGTATGTAAAAAAATATAGCTTAAGTTCTCACGAGATCTCATTAAGGAATGATATATGGGTTTACTTGAAATCTCTTCTTTGCATTGCAAAAAGGAAATTAAGGTTGAAGTGTCGGATGATGTCGTTTCAAACTACAATTGTGTTCAGTCACAAAGCGCCATTTGTTAACTGCAATGAAATAAAAAATATAGTTAAAAAGAAAACAGGATTTTTTTTTCTAGTTTTCGGTTTAGAATAAATTAAAAGGTGATACTTTTTACCAGATATGATCTTCTTTAGCTTTTTCTGTGTTTATTTTATTATTTTGCTCGCTTTTCTAATGAGATGTGATTTTAGTTTGATGTAATTATGATAACACACGTCAGATGTCAGTTTGAAAATAAAATGGCAGCTGTGCGAAGATAAATCAGTTTTGTTTTGAAATTTAAATGAGTTAAAAATCCCGTTTAAAATATGAATAAAATGAGTAAACATAACATGAATTTATAAAGAAAATATCTTCTTACTTAGCTGCATCTAGGGAATTATTATAAAAACCGTAAACTCTCGCTACATAATTCACAATAAACAAGACTAGTTATTTTTTTTTCCTTCTTTAACGGTTTAATTTTTTGAAGAAATCTCACAATGAGACTAGTTTCGCACGAATTTCTACGGTTTGTTGAACTCGGTGCAGGGTAGGAATGAATTATTTCAATTTCATTTGCGCTCGGTGCTTCAAAACAAACATGGCGTAGGACAGATGTTGACTTAGTTTTTTTATTTTACTCAACAGCTGCGGATTATGTTGGAGCCAATATGGCCGCCCGAGTGAGACCGAAAGAGAATGAAATCGCGATCCATCAATATAATTAAGAAAGAAAAGACAGTTGGATCGTATTGAAAAAAATAAAAATGAAAATGAAAAAACAATTTGAATGTGTAGAAAAGGGAAAGAAGAAAAATGGAGAGAAAATAAGTTCTTAGCTGTGACCCAAGGGGAACATCATCATAACAGATGATGGTTGTGGTGATAGTGATGGAAGTCTGGCTCGCTTTTTCAAACATTGTATTGATTTCTTTTTTTTTATTTTATAGAAAGCCAGTTTATTCTTAGTTTATGCGATTTTTCAAAATTTTTTTTTCATGACAAAAATACGGAAAAAAGAAATTTATTCAATTTTTTCCTCGTGATGCAAATCTTTCGAGACATTTCTAACGAGGTAGAATAATTCCAAAGCAATTTCTTTCTTTTTTCTATTTTGAAATTGTTTTCTGTTAAATTGATTTTAAAAAAATAACCGACATTTTCGATTTGAAAAAATAAACTTCAGAAAAAACTTTATTTTTTTATTAAATATACACAATTTGACATTTCCTATAATCTATACAGTAAAAAAATTCTTAAAAGTTTTTTAAATTTCAAACAAACCCGACATCTTCAATTCCCTGGTGTTAAAAATCTGAAACATATTCGATTCAAATAACTCCAAAATCGATATAAATACCTAAAAAAATAAGAATAAATTACTTAACGTTTGATCCTAAGCTTAAAATATACCATTTTATGTAGTAAAAAGTTTTCCAGAAATATTTTTTCCATTTAGTTTCTAAATATTGGCATTTTTTCGTCATGGCGTGCTGAATTTGAAAAATGACGGTTTGAATTGCATAAATGATGTGTCTCCTAGTTGAGACATCAAACCGAGCTGAAATTCTCCATATTTTGATCCGTTTCAACGGGTAATTCCCATTGGGTAAAGGGTATTTACTTAGTCTTCATCCAGTGAATTATCGGCCAAGTTACGACCGTCATTTCCTTCTTAATACATGTTGAACTTAATTGAAACGTACGAGGGATAAAGTGAATTCGTGGCTGAAAATTCCTCTAAAATCCAATTACTCTATAAATAAATATTATTTCCCCAGACGATTAATCAGAAAAGTGTTAAAGGATGAGCGATTTATCGCGATGATTCGATGTTTCCTTTCAACCAAGCGTCAATCGGAACGTTGATGCAAAGATCAATGGTTCCTGCTTGCCGTTGTCATGGATACATATTAAGGAAGGAATAAAAGGTGAAGGAGGGTAAATAAAAGCTAGCGTGCTACTTCCAAGTAATTAGTAGGCCAATGTAGCATTAGAACATTTCATTATTGTGTGTTAGTTAAATAAAACTGTCACGATTTTCAATTTGGGCCTAATGATCAATGTGTTTCTCCTACCGAAGAGAAAGTACCACATTTTAGCAATAACAAGCTATTAAAAAAATGGCGGCCTCTGATGTCTTGTTTTGACAATTGACAAAGCAATAAACTTTTTTTTCCGCTTTTGCTGTGTTCTTTTATTTTATATTTTAAAGCATATAAGAGTATGGGAAGTTGATGGGATTTCCGTGAGATTTGATCAACAGCTGCACCGTTTTTGACTCGTTTCAAAGAGATCAAGTGGCCTGGGACACACAGATCCGTTGCCAAGACAACGGAATCACTTCGCCATTACATTTATATTTTATTTTTATTCGTCACTGATGGTACAAGTGATGATGTGATAGGAATATTTGGTGGGCAGTGTAAGATTAAATTGTGGCAACATGTTTGGACGTTGGTATCGATTGAAATGGGGAGTTTCCTGAAGGTTATTACGGAGAATTGTTGATTGACTTCTCGCAAGGATGCTTTCAGTGCAGGTTGTTGTAAAAGGGGAAGGAGGAATGAACCAAACGTGAAAATAGAGGGGAGATACAAATTGAAGGGGGGAAATGAAACTGTTGATCGATGCTGGGTATAAAAAAATGTGATGAGTCATTATATTGTCGCTGTAATCACCCATATCAAATAGAAATTTGCTTTATTTTTTATTATTTAGGCTTATGAGATGAAGCAATAATTTTAGAGTGGTTCGGGAAAAAACGGAAAATAAAATTTACGAGTTCGAAATTTTGAAAGGAAAAGAAAATTTTCAAGGGGGAATGTGAAATAAACTTTAAAAAAATGGAAAAATTAAATTTAATGATTTTTAAATTAATTTAAAACATGAAATTTTTGAGGAAAAATAAAAAAAAATCACATTTTCGAGATAAAAACGGAAAATAAATTAAAAAACTCATCCATAAACAAATTTCGTTATCAAAGCAACTATGAAAACAAATGAATGATCAAAATAAATAAATTCAAACTTGAAATCACTAAATCTGTCGAGGTTCCTCCAAAATGACCCAAACATTCACGAAAGCCGGATGATGCTCAAGCTGAGCACAGCAAATGCTACTGGCAGACTGGATCCAAGGTCTTTAGGTCGCGGTTTAATCCTTGGCAAAGAGACAAACGACAACTTAAAATACTTTGCCAAAAAGCTTCTTCTCCCAGCTTCATGACCATTTTTTTCATTTTTTTTTATTCTTTATCCCATATCCTCTTTTTCTATTCCATTCTCTCACCCTTTCTCATTATCACAGTGAAAAACAAGTCTGAAAGAATTTTTTTATTTTTATTCTTTTTAAATTTCTCCTTAATTTTTTATCGAGTTGAAAATAGAGAGCGAAAAAGCTTTTACTTTGATAGGGACATTAATTTTGGAATGAGAGAAGTGTTAAGTGAAGTAAATTAAGATTAGGTAATCATTACTGGGAATGAATGCATAGTTGTAAAAAGGAAGTCACTTAATTTTGTTCATTGTTTTCGTTTTGTACAATCAGAGTTGAAATTAAATATGGTGGCGCAAGTTGAAATAAAATAAACGAATGGTTTCTTTTGTATTTTTATTATGTGTTTTAATAAAAAATGATTGTGTTGTTGTAAAGAAAAGAATGATGGATGTGTTTTTTGTTGGAAAATGAAGAAAGAATGATAGAAAATTATGAATTTACTGTTAAAGTGAGCATAAAGATGGCGCCGAATAATAGAATTTTTACGGTGTTGTTATAGTATAAATATCGAATAAACTAATTAACTCAATGTTTGTTTGAGTAATTAAAGCGAAATGGAATTAACTACAAGTGCAAGACGTGCAAATTAGATCAATATGATGCTTATAATAAAAAAGATAAATAGAATAAAAAATAAAAAAATAATTTTCTATTTTTTTTTATTTTTTAGATGGCCATCCACAATGGCTTTGCTCAGTGTTTTCGCACTATTTTGCATCATACTCATAATCGGGATTTGTAGAAATTCCAGATCAACGCTCATTGCGTAAGATAAGAAATCGATTTGATAATTCGTTAAATTAATTTTTAATTTTTTCATCTGTTCATCTTCAAATAGATTCACAGTTTTAGGACTACTTGCTGTGATTTTAAATTGGCTTCTCGTTTCTGTTTACGTCTCTTCTTGTGTGGTAACGTTTCTTTACCTCTATATATTTTATTCATTAAATTTACTCGTTTCAATCTGTTTTCAGGCATTGGGTGACCTTTGTGTCGACCCTGACTCTCTTATTTATACCCAAGCTGGTAATGTGTTGGATAAAAGTAAGTAAACTGAAAAAAAATTCAAATTTTCACAATTTCTAATTTCAAATTTCAAATTTAAAAAAACCGTTACCTCTTATTCCAGCTATAGTTAATTATTACATGGATTGCCCTGATGGAAGGGAAAACCCATTCACCAAGGTAATAAATATACACCTGAATCATCACTCGACAGTTATATCGAATCGATAAAATGAAGCAAATTTTAAACATTTCTAACTTCAGGCGATTGGACAAGGTCAGCAGAACGTGGATAATGTCGAGCGGGAACTGCAATTTATAGCGACCAATGCGAAATCATTTTACCCTGAAATTCTTGTAAATAAATATCGAATTAGATATTAAAACTAAATTTAATCTTTTTATATTTTTTTTCTTAGCTTAACCAAGTTGTAAACAGTTTGCGATCGCATCTCGAAGTAACCGAGCGCGTATTGGCCAATTTGTCCGCACTGCTGGACTGCAAGGACATGCACAAGCAATACGAGCGCGCCGTTGTTTCCATCTGCACACCCACTCTGTAAGTCGTAAATGTGCCACGTTAGAGTATACCAACTTAATCTCATATATTTTCTTTTCTTTTTTTTAATACTTTGTTCCGTATGAAAAAAAAAAAAAAACAGAAATGGCGTCGCATTCATGCTCGTAGCTGCCACTGGAGCTGGACTCGCTTTCATCTTACTAATATGGATCTCAGCGCATACTTGGATGTACATTAGAAAAAGAGTCGTGTGTGCTGAGTAAGTTATCAACTCACCGAAACCTGTAATCAGATTACTAAAGGGTTTTTATATAAATAGAAAAAAAAATAAATAAAAAACCACAAATTGATTTTTTTTTAATTTTTTTCAATTTTTCTAAATTTTTGATATTTTGATTTTAATTTTGAAATTTTTGAATTTAATTTGTAAATATTTAATTAAAAATTATCCTGTGGTTTGCAGAAGTGATTACGTACAGGTAGACGAGCAGGATCCTTTTCTTCCTTCTTCAGCAGTGATGGCTCAAAGCTCGGCCAGCTCGAGACGTGCTCGTGAACCCCAAATCGTTGGTCGGCCAAGACATACACCCCCGCATACGCCGCCTTTTCCAGGAGCTTAGTAATAAACCCACTTTTCTTGCTTTATATTAGTCAAGGGATGTGAAATTAGATGATGCCATCACTGGATTGAATTTCTATCGCTTTTTAGTTTGTTTACATTTCAAATTTGAAAATATTTGAAAAAAAAGGGAGAAAGTAGGCAAAACTAATGCTTTGCATGTCACTCACTGTCCTGTTATATCCTTCTTTCAGTAATGGAAGAATTCCAAGGGGATCTGACGACCATATGACAATGCATGGACGTTTTACGCCTCCCCCATCAGTAAGTATTAATTGTGAAAAATAAAAATAAACAAAATAAATTTATTTTTTTATTTTTATTTGGTTGATTTTTATTATTTCTTTGCTTTGGCTTATTTTTATTATTTCTTTGCTTTGGCTTATTTTTATTGCGTTTCTTAGTTCTTTAAAATCCAGTGTGGCGTGAATTTGTTTTTTAAGCTGAGTAGAAAATTAGAATTTTTTAGAATTTTTTAGAATTTTGAAAAAATTAATTTTTAAATTCTCTTTTTTTTTAATTTGCTTTTTGATTTGATTTTTTTTAATGTTTGTGTGTATATTATGAAATGGGTTGGGGGTATTGTGGCTGATGTGTAATTGCAGTACCTCTGTCATTTCATGCGGTACCACAGGAGTGGATGGGTAGGTCCCGCTTCTAAATTCAACGACCGCCAATGCTGTTTTACTTGGAGCTCGGCACTCGGTAGTCGAAATTTCCCACCATCCATTGCATGTTTCAAACACACTTGATCAAAATATTTCATTTTTTCATTTTATTTTCTATACAATTTGTTTTTATCATTTCAAATTGAAATTCTCAACATTTCATATTCACTTTCACTTTTTTTATATCGATTTTTTTATTTTTATAATAATTTTATAAGTTTTTTATAATTTTTTTTTGTAAATATTTATACATTTTTAGGGTTATTTTCAATTTTTCTACACATTTTTCCGTTTTTTTTTAAATTTTATATGATTTTTGTGGTTTTTAATAATAATTTATCCTTATATATATATTCTAATTATTATTTATTTAATATAAATATACCTTTTATCACTTGATTTTAAATCTATTTCCAGTATGAACAGTTATCAGCGTTCCTTCCATCTGCACCCTACAAGTCAGAATGATCATCTTCCAATGGTCTTCACTTATGATGATTCCAAATACGCGTGCCTCTAATATAAAATAACAAATAACAACAAGAAAAAAGGAAAAAAAGAAAAAAAATGTTTGGTCATCATACCAGAAACAGGAAATGCACATATGTTGTGCAGGAAGTGCAAAACTGCCAGTTTGCGTTCAAATCGACTTGTTCACATGCATTTATCGCTGCCGTGAAGATCGCTTGGAAATTGTGGTGCACACAAAAATATACTGCCTCATGACTATGATTCCAATTCCTAAGCAGCTTTTTCTGTCCAATAACACCTCATGAACAATAACTGGCAATTTTTATTTTCTTTTTCGAAATTTAAATTTTTGTTTGAATTTTAAATATTTTTATTTTAGTTTTTAAATTGTAGAAATAATCATGCAAAGATGATAATTTTGCATGATATCGTTATTCGTATGCGAGATTTTTCTAATTATTAACGAAAAAAGGAAAAATAGGTGCGTTTTATATGAATTTATACCGAGAAATGACAAAAACGACGAAATAATAAAATAAAAATCGTATATTCGGTAACAATTACGTAATTAATGATAATAATACTAATAATAATAATAAAATAGCTTTTAGTAAGGATTACATATAAATCTGGAATCCCTGCTCATGATTTTTCGGATTATTTAGTAAAAATAAATAAAAAAAGTTTTTTAAATTTTTTTAATTAAAAAAGAAAACTAAGTGAAAAAAATAGTGTTAAAGTTTCTTACAAGTTTCATACTTCAAGTAATGATGTGGTCTAGTGAATGTATATGTGTAGTTGTTTGTTATTTAATTACATATTATTATTATAAGTAGAAATTAATCAAGTTTTTAAAAAAAAGAAGAAAAAATAGTTTTTTGAGCTCAGGATTTAGTAACAAACAAAAATTTAAACGGAATTTTAATAATAAGTAAACATTTTTTAAGAAAAATTAAAATTTTCTCTTTATCAGGGACCATAAGTTGAAATTTAAGATCAGTATTAAGTTACTAACTTACAAAATTCCATTTTTTAAATTACAGTAATTTGTTCTTGAAAAAAAAATTAAAAATAAAGTTAAATTTTCAAAACATTCCTTTATTCAATACTGATCCTCGTTTTAAAAATAACTAAAATATAATCTGCTCATGCTAGCTCAAAAATCATCTCAAATTCCCCCAAGAAAAACTCCCCAAAGATATCTAAACAACAAGTAGCTCTATAGTGCCTTGATCAACTCTGTTTTCGAAAAAACCGAGAGATTTTAGTAAATTTACTAAAATTACAAGAAACTGATAAAGACAGCTAAATAATCACCAACTTGAATTGTAGTTGAATTGAGTTAGTAATAAAACAGAACCGATAAAAATAATAATTTTACCCCTTTTTCTATGAAAAATGAAATCAAAAAAGAATTCTCATTTTTTGAGTTTTATAATAGCTTATTTTTAACCGTGTGAGATGACTAAAACAAGGATATACGTTGGGCTTATTTGTGCATATATGAGTTTGTCAGTGGATGTATTTGCGTAATAGACCCTAGTCATCTGTGCTGTTATGTATAGCGAAAGCAAATATTAATTCTATTATTATTATTATTATATTCCCAATAAAAAGATCATATCATATTAAATTTTTATTTAATTTCAAAATTTTGGAAGAAATAATTTAATTTTTCATTTATTCCCACAAGAACAAATTACTGATTCGTACCAAAGATGAGAAAATGTAATGAGAAGTTAACAACACAATGCAATTGTGTCTTCCATTACGTTTTTATTATTAATTTTATTATTGATGAATTATGGTATTATTTTTCGATTTGAATAATTGTCAATGTATTTTAATATTCTTTTTTATTTTATATTTTAAACCTGTTTGCTTGATGTAAATAATTTTAATTTGTACCACTCTTGAGATAAAAAAAGAAAAGAAAACGTTTTTTTCTTTTATACCCATTTTTTTAAGTTGCTTTATAATTTATTTCAATTCCTAGTCCGCAAAACAAAATAACAGAAAAGTGAATAATACGAAAGGCACTAATCAGATGAATATCAATTACATTATTATTGACATCTGAATCACCGTCTTTTATAATAATTTTTCATTATTTCAACAAAAAATTCAAAATAAAATTAAAATTAAATTAAAAAAAAATCATTTTCAGACCAGAAACTATAATTATACAATAAAGCTTAAATTTTAAACCCAGAAACTATAATCATACAACAAGGCTTAAATTTTAAACCAGAAACTATAATTATACAATAAGGCTTAAAATTTAAACCCAGAAACTAATTAATAATTCAACTATTGCTTTCGATTTGACTAGTTAAAACTGACAATTATTACTTCAATACTGTAAACCAGATTTTTAACCATTTTTATAATAATAATAAATTTTTATAAGTTAAAAATCGAGACAACAATTGGCAAAAAAGTAATAATAATAATTGTAATAAAAAATTACATTTAAAAGCAACAAATCTATTTATTCAGTTTCTGGTGTTATAGAAACAGCATTTGAACTGGTTGGCGTAGTGATTTCTGCATGTATATTTCCGGTTCCAACTGATGTGGTGCCTTGTTTTGAACTAACCGAGCTTTTCGACGAGGATCTACTATGTTGCGGGCTGACTCGCACAGGAGTTTGAACCGATGGTCTGGGTGTTGGTGGAGAAGCTTTAGGTGAACCTTCTTGAATTTGCATGTGGTACCTGTAGATATTTTCAGTACTTTCAATGACACCTATTTTCAAAATAATTCATTCGTATTAAATTTAAAATTTTACAGTTGATTACATTTCAAAACCTGAATGCAAATTAAAACTTCGGCCTTTGACTCCTGTTTCTTTAGGTAATGGGTACCACCAATTAACAAATGTTCCTACAACTGGTACTTGACGCAATATTCCCTAATTCAATTAAAATTAAAAAAAAATTATTAAAACTCAGAAATATTTAATTTTTTTAAAAAAATTTATTTACTTCTTGCCAAATTTTTTCTTCGTTTTCTTTTTTTAAATCTTCACTTGCAGTTTCAATTCCTTTTTTTATTATTTCAGCCATTGATTCCAAGTACTAAATCGCGATAAATAAATAAATAAAAATGTCAGTTAAAGTAAATAAAGCAGAAAAAGATAAAACAAACTTTGGATGATTCTTCAATTTCTTTTCCCACACTAAAAACTAATGTTATCAATTCGTCCATGTCTGTTTCTTCTGTGACCATTCCAAACCGCACACAGGCCATTCCATCTTCTCCTTCACCTTTATTTAAAATAAATTAAGACAATATATTATTAAATAAATAAATATAAATCTGTATTATTTTTAAATTTACCCAAAGAAAAAGCAGAATCAGCAGCTTTTAAATGTGTGACGAGTTCTCTGTTAAGACGATTAATGTCTTCCTTGGCTGTTTCAGAAAAAGCAGACACGTTTTCTATCCAATGATTAGGGATGTAACGAAGTCCACCGAGTCCAGCCCAGTTAAGAATTTCCACCATTTGCAGATTTGGGTTTGCATCTGCTAAATTGTGGAAAGTTTCTTTATGTTTTACAGTTGCATTTAAAATCGCCTAAAAATATCACAAAAAAAATAACCATTATTTATTTGTTTCAAAGGAAAGTACAAAAATAAATAAAATGATATTTTATTATTATTACCACTTGTTGTAGAAAAAAATCAATAAAGTCGTTGATGTCCTTTTCGGTTGTCCCAGCAACTGAAATAAAAACTGATTGTATAGCAACAGTAATTTAATAGTAAATTATTTTATTACTTTGTGCGGTTTCCAGTGGACAAAACCGTACACACACTCCAAAATTATCCAAATCCACTATGTCTAATTGAATATTTGGAATGTCCCGTTGTAAAACTTGCCCTAACTGCAGATAAATAATGAAATTTATATTAATTTTTAACTTTTTAAGTTTAAATTAAAAATTAAAATTAAAATCACAACATACCCATGAATTTAAGTTATCGTAATACGGAAGATTTCTCGTAAAACGTTGTCTCTCATTTTTATTCGCTTGCGAAACATCGCTTTCTACATAAAAAATGTAAATAATAACCCTAAAATAAATGTAACGGTTAAATTATCTTTTTACCAGGTCCTATGTATTGGAATACCACAGTTGGTGAAAGTATATCCAATAACATCTGCAGTAAACAAACAATTTTATTCAAATACTTAAATAATTCTTTTGCAATACGTTGTTCTAACTCACAGTGGTACTAATGGGTTTAGTTATTACATCATTTACAGTTGTTCCATTCTCCAATTCCTGTTTTTGTTTACCCTAAAAGTATTTAAAAAAATCAATCAAATAATTCTTTTAATAGACATATTTTTACAACTTACAAATAATTTAATATTTGGTATTGAATTTAACTGTTCGTGCATATATTTGCTCTAGAAATAATAAATAAATCAAATATTAACATTTTATAAACTTATTTCATTTTTAAATTCAAATATTTTAGAACAAAAATTTATTTACCAACTCAAAAGCATTTCTAATCAACTGCACAACTCCATCAGACCCTAATCGCCTTAAACACATCCATAGAGACAAACAAATGAGACGTGTATGTACATTACACGTCAAACCACTCGCGTGAATCACCGCTGGTTCCAAATTTTTAAACATAGTCTACATAAAATTAAAAAAAAAATCAATAATCAAATTATTTTTATTTTTATTAGTAAAAAAATACTACCACAAGAGGTAATGATGGAATTCCTAACCAAGTTCCAAGAGATAAAGTCATACTGTCACAAATCTTAGCAGGCTAAAAGAATACCAAAGAAAAAAAAATACAAAATTAATAAAACAAAATCAATTTGATTGAAATTATGTACATAAAACACATGTAATATATCCAAGCACATGCCCAATAAAAACAAAATCAACGCCGAATAGGTAATTATTATCATGCAAAGATCAGGATAATCCAGGATTGATATTTATATAGCCAGGAAAGGTCCAAAAATGGAGGGAAAACTGATTTGAAACTGATTTATACCTGATGAAACATCACTGCGCTGACCGTGTCAGACGGCCAGGCGTCCGGGTCCATCTTGTATGTACACAACAGAAGAAAAATCAATTTCGGTTGTTATGTTTTCATTTTAGGTTTTTAACCATTAGATTAATGACTAATGTGTCAGTCTCAAATTGAAAAAATTTAATTTTAAATTGTTTTTTTCAAATTAAAAAAATTAAACAAAAAATAAAACAAAACATTTAAAATCTACAGCACTACGTAGTACCAGATTCGGTGTTGAAACTAAACATAAAGCTGCTAAACTGTGTCCTTCAACGTGCATCCAAATGTTGTGTTTTTTACAGATTTCTTGTAATCTTTGTAGATTATCCACATGCCCTACAAGAGGTGTGCCAGCATTTGCAATAATGACTAAAGGAACTTTTTGAGATGCAACATCGTCATGAATAAGATTTTCCAACGCAGAAATATCCTAAAATAAATTTAAAAAGTAAATAAACAAATATTGCAATTTTATTTTAAATTTTAAAATTAAATTCCAACCATTTTAAAATTGGATCCAAACACTGTGTTGCACGGTACTATACTCAACGAAGATAAGGATAAACCTAACTGTAAATCAATTCATTAATCAACACTAAAATTAAACCTAATTAAAATGTATTTATTACAACCTGTGCACATAAATACTGGCCTAAACCACTTTTAGCAGCTGCACTTATGTAAATCACTGGTGGTCGTGAATAAAGTGCTTCATAACCTTCGGAAGCATATTTTGGGTAGCGAATATACAAATTAACACGACATACTCGCACCAGACCTTCACGTGGATCTTCATGAAAAAAAGAAGAACTTTCAAATAATCTAAAAATAAACGAAAATTAAATTAAATTATTTTATCAAATGTATTTGTTATTATAAATAAATTACCGGAAAAGCCTAGAAATCCATAATCCTATATCTGAAGCGATTCGAGTTGAAATTTTGCGTAAATGTGTGGCGTTTAATGTAGTTAAAAAGGCAGATAAACTGTGAGACATTAGAGCAAGATTGCTCAATTCGTCTAATTCTCGTAAATTAGTTGCACTGAAAAGTTAAAAATTAATAAAAATTATTGATTTTCATATATAAGTAAATAATAAAATCAAAACATACATTTTTATTAAATCGTTATTATCCTCGTATGTCATTAATTCTTCAAGATGTGAAATTATTTCTGATGTAGGTGTTTCACTACACACAAAATCAATATATAAAATTATTATTTAACATTTATACAAATAAAAATATTTTTTTTATATTATTTTTATATAATACCGAGCTTGTAAAGGCCCAAACATATTTGTAACAGATTCGTTTCGTATTTTGTCGCCATCGTCAGCCAAAACCCTTAAAAAAAAATCAACAAATCGTTAAAATTAATTAAATTAATATTTAAAATTTCAACTTATTTATTTATAAATTATTTATAAACTATTTTTAAACTTACTTTACTGAATCCTGTAATCTATTAGTACTTTCTAGAGTCATACTTTCCAATTTTGAAAGGGCAGGTTCCTTGAAATTCTGCAGAAAGAAAAACATTTTCATTAGTTTCGCTTCATCAAATAACATTTAATTCAATTCTATATTAAATACAAACAATTGTAAAGAAATTGAATGAAAATAAAATCAATTTCTCAGCAATTCATGACATAAACAAACATGAGCAGTTGTTACAATTAATTAATATTTTAATATTTAAATATATGTAAAGGTAAACATTCAACTCATCATCCGCCATTCATGCCCTATCAACTTGCACATATTAAACATGTTTTAGATCCGGTATTTAAATAGTGCAATGTGAGTATTAATGCCAACTTTATTCACATTTTGATCAATTGATAACAATTTTCTTTGTACACATATTCAAATTAATTAAAAAATTGATTAAATATTAAACTGCAGGTATATAAAATGAACTTACACTCGTCATTGTTAATTTGGATTCAATTTGTTCAGTAACATCATCAATTTCTTCATTTTCATTACTCTGATCCGTGTTGTTGTCAACATGGTCAGCCATCTTTCTCGCGCATCACAAATAGACACGCTGGCAAATGCTGACGTCACACATACGTCATCTATTATCATTTCCTAGGTGAAAGTTCATTTAATGGCAGAACGTATTTGTATTTTTAAAAAACATTTCCTTCGCATTTACAGGTAAGTTACACCTAGTATAAATAACCCAAACTTATTCCAACTGTAAACTCTCATATTACAACATTAACACAACACAAAAACTATTTAAGTCGTCATTTTATTTAAGAAAACAAAAAAAACAATACAACTCATTAAAATCCAATTGATTTTTTAATCATATCTTCCTCGTTCCTATACCTTATCCATCAATCGTAGTAAATGAATAGAAATATATCTCTAAAACGACATAAAATGAATTTAAATGCAAATAAAGTTAATTTAAATATACATTAGGCTTACCTGCAATGTTTTGTACCAACTAACTAAATTTTTTAAATTTTTAATAGGATATTATAAAGAAAAATGAGAACACTGAATTCAGAGACAAGATCTGCTCAACATACTGCATCCGGGTTCTTCGCATTCGCAGCAATGGCCGAAGCGTGTATTTTGCCTTATACAACTCTATATATGAAACATTTGGGATTAAGTGCGACCCATGTTGGTATTTTGAAATCGATTCAGTCATTTTTAGCAATTTGGACATTGATTTTTTGGGTGCATTTCGCAACACGATTCAATGCACATCGCCTTGTTATTGTGTCCTCAGTTTTGGTTTCGATTATCGGATTTCTTTGTGTTACGTTACTCCCTCCATTGGACACGAGTGTTTATTTAATTTCTTGTCCTTATAATCCCGCTACGGGGTTGAATAGGGTTGAAAACGTTACGAGTGCAGCGGATTTATGGAGAACTGAAAATAAAAATGGAGAGGTTGAGTTAACTGAGAAAAGAATGGAAGAAATTCTTAAAGATTTAAAAACTGAAGTGCCCGGATTAGAAAAAGATGGCGACGTGCTTGAAAGTGATGTAAATCCTGTTGATGAAAGAAGGAATGTTTATAAGAAGGTTGAAAATGAAAATTTTGAATATAACGCAAGAAGAGATGAAGAACGGAATTATGATTTTGAAATTAAAAGGCCTAATTCGGATGAAATTGGAAGAGAGAATTGGGATGTAGGGAAAAACTGGGATGATGATACTGAGACGGATTCGCAATCGGATTACGGAAACGGAAATGCTTATTATGATGATGAAGGTTCATATCCGTTCAAAAGATCAATCACAGTTAACACAGAGAGAAAATTAGATAAAAGATCAATCTTAAGCTCGATTTGGGATAAGATTTATCCACATAAAGATACAACAACAACATCCCTAACTACCATAACAACAACCACAGTACACCCTGATGTACTAACAAGCCCGTCCACACTGGTTACAATGAGCATCGTAACGGATATCTACTCGGATTTAGATTACGCATCTAATAATCCTGATCCCCCACAGGTGGTCGAGAATAATCTGAATCCTAATCGGCTTACATACCTATTATTATTTATAACATTCATGTTAGGATGGATTTTTGGGAGTCCTGCTGTCACAGTCGCCGACCAAGCTTGGTACGGCTTTCTTGACGACATGGATTTAACGGAAAAATACGGAAAGCATTATGGGTATTGTTTATTCCTAGCGGGCCTTGCTTCTCTCGCATCAAGCCTGACCGTAGCGATGACAGAGTGTAGGCTTTGGTTCAATATAGACCATTTTAACGTTCATTTCTATTTATATGTATTTCTTATGTTGTTTGCCTTGCTTTTCGCGTTTTGTTTCCCGGTGGTGAGTAGTAAATTCTCACTCGCGTTACCGCAAACGACAAAAATGAGCGAATATCGACTTTTATTTTGTGATCTCAGTTTATCGCTCGTGACTATAACCGCCATCTTGGCGGGTGTGTTCAATTGCATCGTTCAAGATTTTCTTTTATGGGTCGTTGAAGATATGGGTGGGAATGAATTCCATTTCGGTACAATTGTATCGTTAAATTTCCTGGTTGAAATTTTCTCGGTTAATACATCGCGTTACTTTTTCCGTAAACTCAAACTGTATCCCCTTTTAGTTTTCTCCTTAACGGTTTTCTCATTGAGATTACTCTTTTTCTCTTTCATGTGGAATCCATGGAGCGCCGTAGCGGGACAATTTATGCATTTATTCTCAGCGATTTTAATGCCAGCTGTCGCAAGTGCCTATTTAAGCCGTACGTCGGATCACAGTTCGTATCGTGCAATACGAACTGTCGTGGCGCCATGTTTGGAGCTGTTTGGGCGCACCATCGGTAGTTGTGTGTTTGGAATTGGGTACGATGCGATTGGTGCGTTTATCATGTTCCAAATCGCAGCTGCTGTTGGATTGGTTTGGTCCTTTGTTCTTCTGATTGCTTATAAAGTGAAATTAAGTAATTCGAAACGGTACGTGAAATTGATACATGTGCAACAAATTGAGGGAATTATGGGAGATAGTGAAACTGATGACGATTGGTTAGATGATTCTGTTAATAAGCCTGATATTTCACCTACATCTGCCTGATATTTTATTTTTTGTATAAATTGTTTGAATAAAAAAATAAAATTTGGTTATTTATTTAAAATTTGTGTGGTTTTTACTCGTGTTGTTTTTTGATTTACTCAATAGATGGCGATCGTGGAGAGCAATGGATGCTGGGTCGAAATCTAGTGAAGTGAAATGTGTGTTGGTTGTGATAGTATTGATCTGTTGTTTTGTTTTTTTGAGTTTAGATTTTTCTATTGTCTCGAGTGAGTAAAAAGGAATTTTTTGATGAAATTATTGGCAGTTAGTGTACTTATTATTATCATTACAGATGATCACTAAACAAAAGAAAGGAAATATGTCAGATGTTATCATAAGCAAAATATAGATGGAAAATTGATGTTTCTTTGTGAATAATTTTTCTATTGGTACAATATTATTATAAAAGTTGTAATAAATAATGAATAAAGTAAAAAAAAATCCTTTCTTTTCTTTTATTAAAATATCTTTGACTGAATAAAATGTTTAGTTTCTTGAACACTGTTCTTATGATAATAGTTATTATATTTTATAATAACTATTATGGAGGCCATGTTGTTAAGATATCATTTCCCAGCTCCCAAAATGCTAATAAAACACATCATAAGACCAAACTTAACACTTTTATCACAATAATAATAATTTAAACAATTTTTTAGTAAAAAAAAATTATTAATTTCTTATAAAAATAAACAAAAAAAGTCAAATATGTCACATAAATTGATTCAAACAAACATTATTGTTTATTTAACAACTACAAAAGTGTTTTACATTTTCTGTTTTATTACATTTTCCCCCTTGGCTCTTATAATGGAAAATTCAAATAAATATGAATGTGGCTTTCATTAAACATCTGTTTCACTCCCACTCAAAATATGCGATCCTGACTAACCAACTTTATTAAAATAAAATAATAAAATAACATATTTCCTACCATCATCCATCCTCACTGCAACAACATCACAAAGTAAGACAAAATTCGTACCTAAACCCCTCAAAAATCAACACCAAATCATAAATCAACACCTTATCACCTAATCCCAACCTCAAACAAACAATTTATCAACAAAAAACAACAAAACCATCAAAATCTTCACCTTTTTTATACCGAGGCTTTCATCTATCACCCCAGTGACGTCACGAAAGTGTTGGATCTGTTCTATTGTATTAGAATCAAAACGTTTATTTCCTCCAAGACTAGATATCGAAAGGTCTCAACTACATCCACCTCACGATGCCTAATTCAGAACCACAAGAGGATTTAGACCGACTTTTAAAAGAATACGATTCAACTTCAACTAACGGACAAGGACAATGGACAAACTTTCACCGTGAACCCGGATGTTCGAGAACAGCATTACGTCGTTGTTTTGTCGTCACTTTTCTCTGTCTAATTGGAGTTTCTGTAGGTTGGTTCCTGCACGTTAATGTGTTTATGGATAATCCATTACCGAATGCAACGAGTGTACAAACATCTCTGTTGTCTAGTTTTGGCGATCCTTCGTCCGGATCGAACGGATTGATGGATATGGTAACTAAAAGTGGCATTTTGGACGAAATCAACATGACAGCTGTAATTGATTACATGATGAAACACATTCCACCTGAACTCGCTGCCAAATTGCTCACACATGTTAGTGATCTTAAGAATGGCGATTTTCTCAAAGTGTTTCAAGATACGCAATTAATGGATGGGATATTGGACTTCTTGGATGTTCCTGATGATTTCCCCGGGTTGGGAAAGAAGCAGAAAAAGGTGGATGATTATGATTATGATGATGAAGAGGTTCCTCAGAAAACTACTCTTGCTCATAGTGTTCCTACAAGACAGGTTTCGAGGAATAAAGTGAGCTCAACTACGGTTAAAAGTACTCCTGGGTTAAGTAAGCAAGATAATTTGTCGCTTACTGATACGTTAAAGAAGATGCTTTTTAATAAGAATAAAGGGGAGGGGATTGAACCAGAGGATGAAGAGTCTTTGGAATCGGAAGAAGTGATCAAGTTGAAGAAAAGTGAGTTGGAGAAATCTAAGTTGGAATTGCAGTTACAGTTGTTGCAGGAAGAGTTGAATCGTGAGAAGAAAGTGAATAAGGTTAATAAGAAGTCTCATTCGGATAATGAAATGTTGTTGAATTCTGGACATGAAAGAGATTATCGACCTCCAGTTTTTGGACCTAGTTTACCACATGAGTATCCGAATGAAGTTTATGTTCCTCATAATGAGAATTATGATGTTCATAACATGAATCAGGGTTATCAAGGATATCAACGTTATCCTCCTCAACAGCAGTTGCCGAGTGATCAATATTTATCACAACAGTTGGATGTAAGAGGTTGGCATCAACAACAGCAACAGTTGCATCAGTTTCCATTTCAACAGCAATTGCCATTTCATGAGTTTCAACCTGTGCAACATAATCAACAAGTGTTGCAACAGCAGCAACATAATCAACAATTCTTGCCTCAGCAACAGCAGAATCAACAAGTGTTGCAACAACAGCAACATAATCAACAAGTTTTACAACAGCTGCAACATAATCAACAGGTATTGCAGCAGCAACATTTCAAACAACAACAGCAACAGTTAGAACAATCATCAGATCAAAAACAACAAGAACAAACACAAACACAACAACCTTCAAGGTTGTCTTTCAACTTTGGACAACCTCCACAACAAAAATTGCAACAAGAATCAGTACAGCAACCAAAACAACAAGAACAAACACAAACACAACAACCTTCAAGGTTGTCTTTCAACTTTGGACAACCACCACTGCAAAAATTACAACAAGAATCAGTAGAGCAACCAAAACAACAACAATCACTAATACAACAGTTAAAACAGGAATCATTATTGAAGCAATTGCAACAACCAATGAAACAAGACTCACAACAAGCACTGAAACAAGCACCAGCAGTACAACAGGACTCACAACCACCACAACAGCCACTGAGACAATCTCAAGTGCAACAACTAACCCAAGAACAACAACAACAAACACATGAAGAGAAGCCATTTTCGTTGTTGTCACCAATGGATATTTTACAGCAGTTTCTACAATCTAATCCTGAATCTCGAATGCAGAAGGATAAATTAGATCGACAACTTGATAAATATGAAAATAAAGCTGACATTCCTTCTTCTACTGATCAACCGACACAGAATAAACCTGCTGGATTAAGTTCTTTGTTTCCGTGGAATCGAGATTTGTATCAACTCGCACCAAAACAAGTTGAAAAAGCCAACTTAAAATATAAGGATTGGTCGAATGTATGGGATTTAACAAATAGCGAAGTGAAAAAGGTTTAACTGACAAGTTTATTTGAAAATGTCTGGGATATTTATTCGTTTGTTTTCTGTTTTAGTTTAATTGATAATGTAATTTAACGTTGATTTTTTTTTAAATAAATAAAGGGAAATGATTCAGAGAAGCATAAAATAAGTTGAAAACATTACAAATTGCTTTTATTCAAAAGAAGAAAAGTTGTTTTTGCCAGATCAGTTTGTAGTGAACATGAGCAATTTGTGATGTGTAAAAAAATTGTTTTATACTATCAAGAAGCATATGGTGTTTTTGCTTCTATTTCAAACAACAAGAAAATAAATCGTTTATTTTTTCTCTTTTTATTCACCAAAATGCTTTTTTTTCTTTTCTTGTCAGCTGTTTTTGTTTTCAATAAGGGAATTGATTGTGCACAAGTTATTACAACTCATTAAGATGCTAAAAACCTATTTCAGTTATAAATTTAAAGAGAAAATGGTGCACTAAATCAATTTTAGTATGCAAATTCCCAAAGGTAAATAACCAAATAAAGACTTTTTCATTTTTTATATTAAATACGAAATATGGAGGAAAAAAAACTTTAAAAAGAAACTTTTTTAATTTATAATCGTATAATAAATTTATTATTTATGTTTCTGTCAAGAGATAAAAGGTATTTCTTAAAAAAAATATCTTTTTACTACAAAAATCAGCTTAAAATGGAACATTTTCTTAAAAGAACAATATTCGATCCAAACTTAACCTTTCTATCTTCTATTTCTTATTCTAAAACATACATTTTACTACTATAAAATGCATCTTAAGCTCTGAGCCTTTGTTTCATACATGACAAACATACTTTTTTCTATGTTGTTGTTGTAGAATGTTGTTTACTTTGATCGCCATCACAGGAATGTTTTTGCAAGAATTTTTCATCATTCCTAACCCTTCGGATAAAAATGGACAAAAATTTGGAGAATGACGCTTTATGAAAATAAAAAAGAGAAAGAATTATGATTCATTGCAATTAATTATAAAAATAAAAAATTCAAAAAAAAAAATGAAAAAAACCGTCATTTTTTTTCTTTTCTTTCTTTTCTTTTCATATTTCCATCTGTCTGTCTCCTTGAACAAATGCCAAAAGGAAGAAAGAAGTCATAGAATGGCGTATATTTATATAGTAGTCGGGGCAAATGACACAAGCAGACCACAAAAGCAATCATTCGAGCCTCCAATTCACTTCATTAAGCCACTGTAAATGCCATTGATGCAGGATTGCACTAATGTCTCGTCTTAATAGGTCCGCTAAAATTTAGCAAAGTGAGCACTCAACAGAATGAATTCCCTCATTAAATTACATTCCTACTTGGTCACACAACATCAAATTCTCTTGCCAAGGTCATCAGTTGAATATCACTCAACTGAGCCCTAGTTTTATGTCAATGAGAGTCGTTTGGATAAAAATAAATCAAGTGAATGATCGAAAAATTAGTGCGCGCACGCAACGTTTTTATTTTGGTTTTATTTTTTTATTTTCTCACTATTTTTAGACCGTTGTGTGTTATGAATAGATTAAAATGCGTTGGAAGGAATATTTTCCTTTGTGTTTATACAAACTAAGAAGAATTTTGGTCCAGAGCCAACAAATAACTGTTTTCAAACTTCGTACACAGATTTGTGTCGTTGACGCTTTAACTGATCGAACCGAACATTTTGGCCTTGAGCTCGCATTATTTGATGATATTTTCAAACTTTTCGCGGATAAAAATGAAAAAAATGTTATGAAATTGCATTAAAAGAGTGTAGTGATGTTAAATAAAGTTGTAAATGCGAATTATAGCTATTTAGAACACACATGTTGACCTCAGAAAATGGTTTAATGGCGGACGTTGTTGATCTGGGAACTGTCAACAAGATGGATGAAAGGTTTTAAAGTATGGAAAATAAATAAGTTTCTTTGTAATGAATAATAAATAAATCAAATATTATATATAAAGGATGGTAGAATTCTTTTTATATCTTATCTAACAAGCATCTCAAGTTGTTAGATAATCAAATTGACCTTTAGGGAAAATATGAGATAAGAAATTGGAATTTTTTTTTCCAACTGCTACTACAATATTTCTTTTGTAAATCGATTTTATTATTAGATTAATCAATTTGGAGATATTTTTTGTGTTGAGTGTATTGTTATTATTGTTATTGTTTTTGAAAAGATGACAGGTTTGTATTATTTTGTTATTTATTGTGTTAAAAGAATTTTGTTTTGGTTTTAGTGCATGGAATGAATTATGATTTGATGAGAAAAAGTGATCAACAAAGACAGGTGTGTGATTTGAATCAGTGAAGCGATGTGTTTACTCTTTATCTTAGGGTTTGAAGGGTTGGTGATTGATGAGATGAAGTTGTTGTGTTGTTACAACTCATCATTTCAGCAAGCGGGGTTCGATTTTTTTTTTTTGGTTTGTTTTTTGATGGGTTTATTTTTATCTTTGTGATAAATGAATGTGAGTTTAAGATGATGAAATGTGAAGAGAATTGGATTTTTATTAGATTTTTCAAGGATATTTAGGGCAGTTTTTGCAACAGTTTGAAGAATTTGAAAGAATTGGAATGAATTTGGAAAATTTTCCAGAAAAAATTAAAATAAATTTCGAAAATTTTCAAGAAAAATATAAAAAAATTGAAATTAATTTGGAAAATTTTCAAGAAAAAATTGAAGTAAATTTAGAAAATTTATTTTCAAGAAAAATATAATAAAATTTAAATAAATTTAAAAAATTTTCAAGAAAAATATGAATATTTTAAAATGAATTTAGAAAATTGTTAAGAAAAATTTGAATATTTTAAAATGAATTTAGAAAATTGTTAAGAAAAATTTGAATATTTTAAAATAAATTGAAATAACTGTAAAAATACAATTCTAATTTAAAGAAAACAATTAAGA